>JAQGBY010006803.1:0-12586 GCA_034698785.1 Mycogona germanica | reverse complement strand
CAATACTCTGATGTCGATTATGAAATTGTATCAATCATCCAGCTCTGCTGACCAGCCCAGCTCAGCCCAGCAAAAATTAACCATTAGTTTCGAACGTCACAATATATTAAATTAATTTAAATATTGATCACAATTTAAAATATACAAATGACGCGTCCTTGTCTCTCGCTCCTGTGACGCAAAGAACGTTAGGCATGACTTGGTAATTTTGCCTAGCCCAAATCCACCCTAGCGAACGTGTCCTGATATCGTACAGGCCTCCTTTTTACCCCCATTTTGAAAGAAGGCGTGCGAAGGTTTTGGACACTTTAGATTTTTCTATCCCCCCCCCCACATGTTTTTACTAATACCACCCTGGCTACAAGAACAGAAAACGTTTGACTTGCCTTTGTTGGTGCAATACTTCCTACAAATAACCAGATACGACCTAAAGTTAGGCCTATCATGAGATGCTCTACTGTTCTTTTCTTTTTTATTAACTTACCAACTTTGTCAGTCTCCCAACTCCTCAGGCAATATTGCTTAGCCGTGGCTGCCTAGGTACTAATATTATTCATACACGGGCCTCGATTTTACTTCCATCCCAACATAAAGCACATGTTAGAATCCAAAGCACCACTTTTCACCTCGTTGCAACCAATTATTTCCTCAGACCGCTGACATCAATTAGGCTAAGATTAGACCCAAATAACTCACTTCATAATAGCGTATAACGACAACAAAACACATTAGCAAGCAGAATCGTTATTTTCATGTTCAATATGTATTACTTACATTGAGTGTGTCCAAGAAATCATCCATTTTCAAGCCTTGGCGCAGTCCTTCAAACGCGCAAGATGGCGTATTCGATGATGTCACAGTGTTAGCCAATCACGGCTTTACCTGAGATAACCTTGAAAGGTGTTGAATGGTCGATAGGTAGCGTGCTTCCCTCAAAAACCCGTGATCGTGACTCCAATTCCGGCCAATACCTTCGGAATTTTTCGAGCGAGAGAAATTCCTACGCACGCTTTTTTTCGGAATAGAAGTAAGGCCGTGGGGCCCGTGCCTGTACGATTTCAAGTGCACGTTAAAGATTCCTTCAGCTTATGAATGAATATACGGCACTAGAATGAATTAGACAAAATTACCAGATCGTCTCCTGGGTGGGTTTAGAGCGTACACGCTGGTGAGCCTAATTAACAAATATCTCAAGTGATACGGAAGTAAACATACGCTTCCGTCCTACATGCACGGGCCTCGATTTTACTTCCATCCCAACATAAAGCACGTGTTAGAATCCAAAGCACTACTTTTAACCTCGTTGCAATCAAATATTTTAGATTTAGATTTGAATATCGCCGCGCCGAGCATAATTCCTCAGACCGCTGACAACAGTTAGTCTAAGATTAGACCCAAATAACTTATTTCATAATAGCGTATAACGACAACAAAACACATTAGCAAACTGAATCGTTATTTTCATGTTCAATATGTATTACTTACATTGAGTGTTTCCAAGAAATCATCCATTTTCAAGCCTTGGCGCATTCATTCAAACGGGCAAGATGGCGTATTCAAGGAGGTAGAGTATTCAATAATTCGTTGTGACGTTACAGCGTTGGCCAATCACGGCTTTACCCCCTCTCTAAGGTGTCGAGAGGTAGCGTGTTTCCGGGACTCAAAAACCCGTGATCGTGGCTTCACTTCCGGCCGATACTGCGACTTTATCAATTGCAACCCCAGAATCACATTTTATTGATTGTACAAAACACGCAAACAGTTGAATTGACCATTATTGTTTTCAGAACGAAACGATGTATCAAAATTTTGATACATCAGCATTAACCCCTTACAGGTGTCGAGAGGTAGCGCTTTCGCCTTAATATTACAATATGTACCCACAAGCAGCGGGGGTCGAACGACCAGTTAAGGACAAAGGTGTGGTTATCCTAACAGGCTCTTGACTTGAGACTCATTAAAGCTATTCCACTGTCGACACACTCTGGGGGAAATAGGAGTTGAAGTACTAGTTAAAAACCCGTGATCGCGGTTTCGATTCCGGCCGACACCTTTGGAATTTTTCGGGTGAGAGAAATTCCTTCACGCGCCTTTCGGAATTGAAGTAAAATCATGATCCGTACCTGTACTATATCGGGACGTTAAAGATCCCTTTCCCAGGAAGCCTAGGTTTGACAAAATCTACAGGTCGCCCTCTGTGGTGGATTTAAGATGCTAAATCAACTGTAAACCTCCTTGACAAACATTTTTTTTTACAGCATTAACCCAATTTTCTTGGCTGTAATTAGATTGTTGAACTGTTCTAGACTGATTTTTGTATTTATTTCTCGAACCTATATGATTAAGAGGGAATAAGGAGATTAAAAAGAAAATGGCACTAGAATATGGTTGAGTATTGTCGTTTTATTTATTAAAATAAAATTTCGTAAAAGTTAAAAATACATTTTGCGTTACAAACATTATCTTTATATCTCTAAATACTTAATGCAATTTCTTGTTAGGAGCAATGCAAGGTGCGATTTTTTTCTTATTTTAGTTATTGTGTGAAATCTTTTTTTTTTTAGATTTCACACATTTGTTGCATTTCTTGATTGTTTGCAGACCTCGAATTTCGTTTCTTGACTGCGAATTGAATTTAATAATCGTTGCGTAAGGCAACCAACAGATGGCGCATAAAGCGTTAATAAATGGAAACTCGCAGTTTTTGGAAGATTATTTATTGAATTCTTTCATTTGAAATTTTATGTTTGGTTTGTTTTTTGACTGATCATGCTTAGAAAGCTCATTTTTGTTTACGCCGGTGTCTACTCTAGAGCATATAGGTATGGTGAAACTGCTTGAGACTCCCTGAATCTTGAAAAGTTGTCTAGTTTTCATAAACATTTACATGTATTTGTTTTTTTGAAGGTGTAGCCCGGCAGTACTATTACCAAAAATATATACGAAAACTGGTGACAAAGGTAATCTGCTGTCATAATCTTTATATGTCTATATATTGGGATCACAAATCAATTATACCCCACCCTCTCTCCTCCAAACTTCACTAAGATCCTGTAACTACATAAAATGTCACAATGCCACGGCCCGGCGATAATTATATAAAAATCTAAAAAATCTAAATCCGCTTGTCCGCAGACCTCCATAAATCAACGTTCAATTCAGCTGAATCTGTCAGTGAAACAATGCATATTTATATTCACTTCCACCACCTTTTAAGAAAAACATTTGTGTTTTTTCGTTGTAAATTGGCCCTGTTTGTCAAAAATTGGTTCTTTTCGTTTGTCTATCAAGGAAAGACTTCTACATACACCGGTGAAAGAAGAGCGAAAAGTGATCTTCTGTTTGAGGCTCTTGGAGCTACCGACGAACTTTCGTGTTCCATCGGGTAATTTCCCAAAAGTTAATTTTTTTTTACATTGCTGTATTTATTACATTATTACATACACTGATAATTTGAGCAAAAATAATTGAAGTTGAGCGTTTGCCATTTTCTTTTCGTTTCAGGTTGGCCAGAGAATTTGCGAAGGAATCTGGGTTGCCTGTTATCGATCAACTGGAGCAGGTAGTAGCATTTGAACAAATGGACAAAAATGATAAATGTAGTTCTTGTAGCTCAACAAAATCAAAACTTGCTATACTTCTGTATACTTTTGTTTGTGGGTTTGTCTACTAATTTTCTGTCTTGTATTCGTTTTTCAGATTCAATCTGTTTTACAAGATGTGGGATCGTCTTTAGCTACGCCCAAACAATCTGCAAAAGCGGGTCACCTTGGTAAACACAATCTAAAATTAGAAAGATTTTTGCTAGAACGTCTGTATGATATTAAATCGAGAAAGGGTGAATTCGGGACGGCACCGAATGAAACAGACGAACTTATTTTGTGGCGGACTTATTTTTTAAAAAATAATAGCCACTCGAGTCTGCCACTGCCACTGCCTTAAAAAAAGGAGTATTTTTTAAAGTTTACAATTAAAATTGAAAAACGTTGATCGATTCGAATGAAATTTCGCACACTTATTGGCAATACATTCCTTTTTTAATTGTCATGATGCACTTGCGTGTATGTGACGTCATCGTTTTGCTTTGCTATTCTAAAAATTGCGTTCAGTGACGTTTTCTTACGTAAAAAAATATTTATATTAAGTCGGCCAAAAATAGTCCGATGATTATGAAACTTGAGCATAATTAAGACAACTGTATCCCCTTTCGAATTCCGGACTCAAGTTTCAATTTTCAAATTGTTCACTATTAAAGCTCAACTATACGGTGACACTTGTCGATTAGATTTTTTTTGGACGTGCGCATTAGCACACCATTTCAAATGCATCTGACAAGGAAGCGTGACTGTTTTCGAAACGCTATTGCAGGCTGGAATTTGGTTACAAATTTATTTTATTTATTGTAATTTCTTGGGTTTTGATGAAAGTGTCCGGAGGCCAGGTGCTTCCCTTGTCCACCACCGCTTTGCAATTGGCGTTCGAACTTTACTCCGTTGATTTGACCTCGCAATTTTCCTTTTTCGTTGATTTGGAAACAGTCGTTCCTTTTTCTTTACACTTTTTAATTATCGCGTAACAGCCGATTCTTTCTTCGAAAAGAGCTTTTATGTAGCCCTCGAACCAACAACGATTTACTTTCGGCGCTATTTTGTTTTTGTATGTTGATGAAAAAAATTCAAAAATCAAGTGTCAATTTAGTTATATGCAAAAAATCAAATCTATCCGAGCTCGTGCTATTTTTATAACATAAATCAACCCCCTTGGCATATTTTGGAAGTACATTTTTAAAAAGTGTTTTGATATTTTTTAAGGATTTTTGATCAGATGCTTCATTGATTTTTTATATGGTATTTTTAAAACGAATGCGCTTGAATTTGTCATTGTATTTCGTCATTTTTTAATTTCTTATTTTGTCTTGTTTTCCAGAGAGGACTAAATTTAGCGGGGACCATGTTTTGGAATTGGAGAATTGGGTGGACACTTACACAGAACAGCTCCCTGCTCTTAATAACTTCATTCTACCCGTAAGTACCGAACTATTCCTTCATTTACCTGTCACTGTATGGATAGGTTTGGCGCTTAGGCGAACGAACCAAGATCGATCTACATGTAGAAAAATTAAAATAACCCAAAAATCGCGTATCAACAGTTATACGGTCAAATCTGGCAACCGCAGCCCACTATATGTAATTATAATTCCAGAACGATAACAAGCGTTTCCTTTAATCTACAGTCTGGTGGAAAAACTAGTGCGGCGTTGCACTTGGCTCGAGCACGTTGTCGTAATGCTGAAAGAAGGTAATTAATTTTGATAGATGCCACAGTTGCGTTTAATTTATTTAAGGAAATGTCAACTTAGTGTCTGATTTCGAAATACACATGCAGATTTTTTTAAAGGTTTTATAGAACCGTTTTCCAAAGCTGCTCTCGTGACACTCTCGTGGTCACCATGTTGCATCTGGGAATAATTTTCAAGTGCTTCAAAGAAATGAATTAAATTTCAAAATAGCCTTTTATTATAGTCTGTAAAACATTTTTTTAAAATTCGTTCTTCGAGTTTCCCTCCGCCGTGAAATTGTGTGGATATTTGAATGACGTGGATCTCAATTTTTAGGCTAGTTTCGCTCAGTGAACAAGAAGAGACCGACAAAGAAGTACTCATATATCTGAATCGGTAATTTTTAACAAGTTTTTTTTGTAATACGTTGATTGGGGGCGTGGGGAAGATTTACCAGTTATCCGTTGTAATTTGTAAAGTTGAAATGAAGTTTATTGCCGGCATTGCCTCACGTTATTCAAGTAGGCAGGTAGTATTGTGAAAATTTTATTCAGCTGGTCGTGTTTTTTTTTCAAATTATAGATTGAGTGACTATTTATTCACGCTGGCGCGATTCGCATGTCACAAGGAGGGTCACGTTGAGACAATTTATCGACGTCCAACAGTCAAGTGAAGCCATCGTTGGTCGTTTTGAGGTAAGACGTAGGTCAATGTTGCTTGTAGTGCCAATTATTGTGCATATTCCTTTGTTAGCGAGATCGCACACGAGGTTGTGGGTCAGTTGCTGACACTATTATTAAATGAATACTTCTGTTTTATCATTTGTTTTGCTTTCTGTCATATTAACGTAATCTGAAAAACATTTTCTTATTAGAAATTTATTATCTTGTGATAGCGAAACTGAAATCAATGAAACTATTGTTTATTGTATATATTATTAGTTTCAATCATTGAAAATGTTGGCACTGAAATCATTATTCGATAACTATATTGACCTGTCTGGCATTGCCTTTATAGCGCTAGTTATGCTTTAAATTAAAAGTTAATACCAACTCGTATGTGGTGAAACACAACACCGCAAGTTAAGAATTTGACACATTTTATTTTATAAAAAAACATATACAAAATGGTTATAGGATGTGTACTTACAATTTAAAGATTCTCCACAACACAACTAACACAAAATGGTACAGAAAACCACATCTAGGCGTACCACCACTAATTTAAATATTTTTGTTGGTCGCAATAAAAAAAAAATGAATAGAGAAACGTGATATATGCAGATCAAACTGGGGATCGAGCCCGCCTCGAAACCGGGGGTATCCTATTGCAATTTTGTTAATGGAGCACACATAGATGTGCTCAGCAAATGAAACACGACCATGTCGGTCCAAGAATTACTGTTCCGAGCATTACGAGTTTTAATGCATTTATTTGAATAATGTGTTGCAATTGCATCTTGATTATAATTAATGTTGGTGCTATATGACACTCTCACACTCACAAAAACGAAATATAAAGTGTACTAGGCACTTCCGCAAATTATAGGAAATTCCTTTTATACAAGCGGTTAGCATCTATTGATATAATGGCAGTAAAGAGCTAGCTGTCACAATTTCAAAATTAAAAAAGTGAATACACTCAATACACATAAACATAAAATAAAACCACCTAAATAATAAAGTCAGTAGTATATATTTTGGCATCGCCACTTAAGTTATGTTACTATAACTTTCCCCACAAAATGTTAAGAATAAGCAAGTAGATAAAACATCTTACAATAGTACTTGTAAATTTGCATTTGTTAATCACAAAGGCCTCTTTCTGGTTTGCAATTATACTGCATATTATGTTTCGTTTTTTTTTAAATTTGCGTTAATTTGTAACAAATGGGAGAGGGAAAGGCAACGACAAATACGATGGCGCACAAAAATCTCTGAAATTGTTCCGCCTAATGCAATCACTTAGTGTTTCAAGTGCGAGCCCCTTATTCATAATATTTCAAGGATTGTGGATTTTTTCATAGATTGGCGGTTTGTGATAAATGTCGCCGCCGGAAATGTGTCATGAAACAGTGAAAAAAGTCTATTTATTTCCATCCAGTATTTATTTTAATTGGTGTATTTTATCTATTAAAAAACGTCACTTGCAGCAATCCAAGAAAATTTATCTTATCAATCAAAACTTTGTTTCTCACTATAAATATGATTTTAGTATTTTTCCAAAGCCAACGCTGTTAAATCCATTCTAATACTTCAGCCAAGAATTTCCTTTTCAAATGGTAAGATTCGTCAAAGGAAATAAAAAGACATTTTCATTGTTTGGCTGATATATCACGAACCATGGGGACGTCATTTATTGACCAGCATTCTAGTTCTCTTAGTGGTAGTGGGGACAAGTGGCGAACAAAAAATTGTGAGGGCGTACGATAACGAGCAGCTTCCGTTTGACCGACTTCCACACTTTGATGCAACGACCGTGAAACTCCTAATTCATACAATTGGCCCCACTTATTATGCAAATTATCTTTGCAACGCGCGACTGTAAAGAAGCATGCGAATAAACCACGCGCACGCCTTTGATTACGATCGAAGTAATTAGACCGAAGCCGAAGCAACCTTCTTTTTTTAACTGAAGTTTGCGTTACGAAGGACGTTCTCGATTTTTCAATTCGCGTTTGAACAATTCGTGAGCTTGTGCTTTAAATTGTTTATGCAGTTAACACTTTGCAATTTACTGTAATGGATCTGTGCTGCTTACAGTTGCGTGTTAATGTGTTTAAATTATTGCGAGTATTTTTTATTTAGTTTTCATATGGTTTTCAACATGGATTTGCGCAACTGGGGGATTGGGAAGTTAATCATTTTGAACGGGAAAATTGATATGCTTTTTTTTTAAAAAGGCGAGTTTGGTTCACAAATTAATGGTCTGAAAGTATTGAATCTCAAAATCTGTTTATGAAATATTAATGAGCATTAAAAATATTTTGAAGTGCACATTTTAATCGATCACACGAAAGTACGTTAAAATGTTTTAAAATTTTTAAATTGTAACCAGCAAGTGCATCTGAACTAGTGTTAATGTGGTGGCAAAACTTACGGCACACATATTTAACGTTTCTTTAAGCGGCACAGAATGACCATATCCTTAATCTTTTTTATAGTTTTGGGGGTTAAGTTAAATTGGAAAATTGAACAGTTCAGATTGTCTGTGAACCCCGGTCTAATTCCGGGTCTAGATCTACATGTATATATCGCGGTTACTTATTGTGGGTGCTCCAGACATCGTCTCTTTTACTGCTTCGATTATGGTTATGTTCGCGAATCTGTTTAATGTCGAGCTGGATTAACGCCATCGCATTGAGTACATTTTTTTTCAAATCATAAATTAAGTATAGCTTCAAGGATAGGCAAACGCGCAATTTTGGGAAACAGAAATTTATTTTTCTGTGTCCTCATGTCAGAGGGACATTGACTATGCTCCTCCTGGTCAATATAATTGCTCCGCACCAACGTATTAAGTTGGTATAGACACATTTTAATCTGGCAGCGCGATTATTTCGGGTTCTGCATGCCATCTTTTATACGATTGGGGGAAAAAGGCCAATTAAACATGCAAATAGGATAGAATGGCCTATAGAAACTCTACCGAAAATTAAAAATTGACAAATTGTAATAAATTTGCAGTTCAGCATATTCTGAAAAATGCAGATCGAGAAACTCATTTAATAAATTAACAAAGACCTTAGAAATTTGGACTCCCTACTAAATTTAGTATTTGAAACGTTGGTAAGTCTTGATTAATTAGTGAAAACTTAATTTTTAAATTTGGAAAAACAGATAATGCTAATGATAAAAAATTATAAATTCAGCCCGCCTTCTGAATTAAAAAAATGTATATGTACAATGTGTGTAATTGCGAATTAAAACTAAATAAACGAATTAAGTTTTAATTATCTCAGGCGATTTTATGTGCGTGAATGTCGCCATAAAAACTTTAAAATAATTTTCTTAATTGGCACCTTTTTTATGCTTGAATAATTTTGCAAACTATAAATACGAGGATGTTGGACTTGGTCAATTATTCTTCGCGGCTCTAATCCAACGGGAGATTTTTTGAGATGTTCAGAATCAATGTGACGTGGTGGTCGAATGCGAGTTGATAGGATCAGGTCGCGCTCGGAGGGAGAGGGGGGACGTGTCGGTAGTTTTTTTTTTTAGACGAAGATGAAGTGGGCGCCGCCCTTGCATGGACACTCTTGGTGGATGGCCCGCTGGGTCCATCGTCCGTGGCAGGTGGGTGCGCTCATGCTGGTGTAGCGTGTCGGGTGATGGGGCGAGCCGTGACCGCGACACCGGTAGTCCAGTCCCTTGAGCATGGCCGTCTTGGAGCACCACACGCATACCCGGCTGTTGGGGTGCAGCACCTTGTTCACCTCTTCCGGTCGGCAACCTTTGGATGCTTTCACCACGTCGAATTCCACACAGTAGCTAAATATAGGCGAGAGAGACCACGCATAATTAGTGAGCCGGTCGGCATAAGAGATTTCTTAAAAGAGTTTCTGGCAATTTGATTCGTGCTACCTTGATATTCTGGATATTTTAAACAAATATATATATTTTTTTTTAATCAACTGTAGTCCACCGCACTACAGGCCTTACGTCCCCCTCATGGTGCTTAAAGCACTATGCGAGGGGGAACAACCAGTACCCCGGGATCGAAATTTTCGAGAGCCCGCGCCGGGAATCGAACCCGGGACCGCCAAAACCACAGTCAGTCGCAACCAGACACAACTGTGGGGAGGGGAGTGTTATTGATAAAGATTATTTTATCCATGTTTAACAGCAAAATTAGTTATATTTAGGGTGTCTGTTTTCCCGGACAGCGCTAGAGAGGTTTTTTCTTTAAATTATTGGTTGAAAGATACAAGTTAAATTTTAATCATGTAACCAAAGTTATCAAATTCAGATTTTAGTTTATTATGACGTCTCAAAAGTTTATTGGTGGAAGAAAGTTTCCAGAGGTGGATGAAGAACGATTTGTTGGCTGCATTTCATATTGTTCGACTCGTCGTAGCCCAGTTGGTTTAGCGACTGACTGTGGTTTCGGCGGTCCCGGGTTCGATTCCCGGCGCGGGCTCCCCGAAAATTTCGATCCCGGGGTACTTACTGGTCGTTCCCCTCGCACAGTGCTTAAGCACCATGAGGGGGGACGTAACGCCTGTAGTGCGGTTGACTACAGTTGATTGGAAACAAAAACAAAAATTGTAGACTAACTGTAAATCCACCGTTTATCCCGCAGAATAAAAAAAATGTTCAACTATTTAGATTAGCGTCAGATGGAGATTGCCTTTTGTGATACGATCTTAAGAACAGTCTCCTCCTTTGACGTATACTGCCGGACTTTGAGTCCCAAAGTACTGTACGATGTTTATTCGTACCAGAACAATTATTTCGCGAGTTCAACAACCCCGCCAAATCATTTTGTGTGGACAAGACAAACGAACTCCGTATCTCATTGAGTTTGACGTATTCGAAGTGTGCAGGTTGTCACTAATAAATGTGGTCCTCTGTACACATGTCATCTGAAGAGGGTTATTTAAAAGTAAAATATAGTATATCCTGTCATCTTTACTGATGTATTCGGTAATACATGCGGAGACAACAATGGAAGATGAGGGTGGGGGTGGGGGTGTTGGTCGGGACACTTACTCGTGACTGCTGTCCTGGGCCGGATCCTTCGGGTACTTGAGACGCAGGTTCCGGCGGATGTCCTTGCTGGCGTTGACGGTACGGGCGTAATCCAGGTTGGCCGGAAGGATGGTGGCAGATTCTGGAGCGGGGAAAGAGAACCAGTTATGAATTTATTTGGATCTTATGCAGTTTGTTCGGTTCACTCGCAGGTCGAGTGTGCCTTGTGAGTGCGGCCATATTTTGAATAATTTTTGTATTTATTTGACATCTGATAAAGAGATCGCATAGGAAAAATAAATAAAGGCAAGCATAAGAGAACAAATACGGGTCAGAACTGTGAAAAATCAACGACGAGCTGGAGAGACTCCATGAATAAAAATATAATCAACTGTATTTTGACCTTCGACATAACCCAAAAATCAGAAAAACTTAAGATTTCGAGACCATACCAACAGTTTATTATATTTTTATTCATGGAGACTCTCCAGCTCGTCGATTTTTCATGGTTCCTTCCCGTATTTGTTATTTTATGCGTCATCGTCGTCGCCGACTTTTACATATTTATCGTCAATGGCGAATGTTTATTTTAAAACGCTGCTTCTATTATAGTAAATAATAGCTGTCAGAATCGATTATGGGATGGCAAGAGAAATTATATGATATACTGTGATTCTTAAACTCTGGTTCTTTTTTCTAACTTTGTTTCGCGTACAAACATCAGTTACTGCATCAATTTCAATCTCCTAGCCAAATCTCAATGACGACAGTCTCGATTTTTCGGAATTTTTCATTGTGAGAATCGTTTTAATTAAAGAATAAATTCATGGGTCACGTCATTGCGGAGGTGATGTCGGCACGAGACATGCAACACAGATTGAATGAAAATGAGATCATCTTCTCTGCACTTACAATAATTTTGGTGCCTGTTCTTGAGACAGGCAATATGCTTGGTCTAATTTTAAACAACTCGCAACTTTTTCAACCTTTTTTGTGATTCATTTTTCAATTTTATTTCTTTTTCACTTGGAACCCTCTTTACGATTTATGCGATAAAATCCGTAAAGACCAAATCTGATCTATCTAGTTCAATAGCTTATTAGACGTGTTCACGCAAGAAAAATATTTGGTTGACACGTTTGTTGTCTGACTTGTATTTCCTTCCATATCTTTCGTGCGCTAGTTTCGTGAGATTGAATTATTGAGCCCATCTCGTGCATACACCGTAGATAGATGCGTTCCACGTAAGACGAACTTTGGGCGGACTCCATAAACAGGATTAGATTGTGCATATGCTTAGGGAAAATAGGTTACACCCCCACACATGCGGTCAAAGAAGTGCCACGTGATTAACGCTTGTGGGTGTCAACCCAAGGGTGTATAAACAATAAATATGGAACGGTAATATCTTGGGGTGAACCTCTGGAGGCCGATTTTTATGCTAATCTGACTTGGGCATTACAGTAAGTGGCTGAGAAGGTCACATACTCGTACATGATGAGGGTTTTGCCACTCACAATTATATCGGTCAGTGGCGGCTCGTCGTACGACCCGTCGTGGCGCAGTTGGTTTATGACGGACTGCGGTTCGGCGGTCCCGGGTTCGATTCCCGGCGCGG
>JAQGBY010006802.1:0-12589 GCA_034698785.1 Mycogona germanica | reverse complement strand
GCGACGAACGTGAGACAATTAAATTCGTAATTATTTGCCCTTATGTGTTTGATTTTATACGTGTGTTCAAATTCTTGTGATATTGTGTTTATTAGAAAGCTGATCCATTAAATCTTTGCTGTTCACGATTTAATTGTCTCACGTTCGTCGCCAGTTCTTTTTGGATGAGTCCAGCATCGCGTTTCAATTATTTAATTTAATAGCTACAATACCATTGCACTAATTGAAACCCTTACATTATGTTTTTTTTTTACAGTAGTTTCTTTTGAAAACTAAATTTTTGCTGAATCAAGGCAATCTTTTTTGGGCATCAGTTTTCGAATCATCTTCATGAGCCAAATAATTTTCATTGTACCATCAAACCACCGCTTGTGACGCTTGTCACAAGCCGTTTCATCTGACAGATAACAACTAAAAGACTTAGTAGATAAGAGGCAAAGTCGTACTTGAAATATAATAAAATAAAATATTCATAACAAATTCATAACGAATTCATAATGAAATTGGGGTTGTCTCTGGGACAGCACCGGACGAAAAAAGACGCCTCGCCGACTCTGGTCGTCTTTTTTTGTCCGGTGCTGTCCCGGAGACAACCCAATTTCATTATGAATTTATTATGAATATTTTATTTAAAAAGACTTAGTATTTTATTTTCACCCTCTCAGTGCAGTTAAATCGAAAATGGAGAACCACAGGCTGATGTGAGAGGAAATCAGGGTTTGTGGATGATGAGTCTGCGTAAGTAATTTGGTGTGACCAAACTTACGTGTATGTGCCAAAAGGTCGCTGACGATTGTGTCGCAAAAAGCAAAGGGGTTCTTCTGTCGTCCGCGATCCGTATTTTTCCTTATTTTTTACCGGCTCCGGCGCGAATGATTGCACCGCGACGTGACGCGGTGACTCGACCAGGCCGGGACATGAGACGTGACCGCGTGACTTGACACACTGTGGCTAATCGGGATGCGTGTTCGGTTTGCGTGCTGTCCCACTTAATTGACAGATTAGGGCGCCATCTAGCATATAGACCGAATCGTACTTTGGTGACCGCTTGCCATCGGTCGCTAATGGATGCTTAAGAGTGTTTCCCCCCCTAACCAGAAATGTACAAGTCATTCGAGTGCAGCTGAAACGGAAAACTCCAATTTCGACAATTATTAAATTGTCAATGAAAATAGGTCTCAATTTAGTACAAAAAAATATCATTCCCTGGTAGACCGCGTAACATTATAATATGAAATCGACCTCTCCTATTTACATTTCCTATTGCATTGTGAGAAAGCAGTTCGAAGCACATTTAGCCAGGACAAGACCCAAAAATCATATGGTTAGAAATCGATTATTTTTTTGGAATTGATAACAATTCTTATCTGTGTTTAGAAAAATATTCATGTGTTACTTCATGCAACCAATTAATTATTAAATTTCAAAGACCAATTAACAATTCTTATCTGTGTTTAGGAAAATATTCATGTGTTACTTCATGTAACCAATTAATTATTAAATTTCAAAGACCAATTAACAATTATTTATGATGTTTTTTAAAATCTTACTAAACGTATCAAAAATGAATAAAAATAATATCATTTGTTTGCATAATCGATTATTAAAACCACATTTTTTCATCACAGAAGTTTCTGTAACCCTCTTGGTGCTTAGGCACTATGTGAGGGATGAGGGACATTGTGCATTTAAAAACCATGCATTGTGAGATACCTAATTTTCCAAAGTGATAAGAAATAGTTTCAGAGAATTTTCCAAAATTGATACCGATCCCTAAATACATGTAGATGCCATCAGATACATCAAACAACTGGGGAATATTCATAAATGGGATACATTGATATAAAAATTCCGACCGTTGAGCATTAGGCATCAACTGTGGAGTCACTCTACCCTGTATGTACAGTTATATTTATATGAATGGGGGGTGGTCTTGCGGGGGGGGGACGCGTAATACATGTAATCATATGGCGTGTGCAGATGGCTGTGACGAGGTGGTGGCGGCGGCGATGACGAGGGCACCTTCTCATTTACCGTAGGCCGGTCTTAGGTAGGTGTGCGGTTGTGGCGGGTAAAAGTGGACCTCCTGGTAGAAAGTGACCGTGTGCGTTCCGTAGGCGCTGCCCGAGACGGCGCAACTGTACACGCCGAAGTCCTTGTCCATGACGTCTCGAATGAACAAGGAGGAAGTGTGACCGTACGAGCGCTCATAGATACGGTACGAGTCCAGATAATGGACCAGGTTGTCCGTCACTTTGCTCCAGACGTAGTTCTGTGGGTGTGTGTGCGCGCAAACGGCAATGTGGGACACACAAAACAAAGCAAACAAAAAATTAGAGGAGTCGAGAAACCACACTCGGTACGCAAGTTGGTGGAGGACATTAGCTAATGTCGAGGAACTGTTCGAAAGGGGGTATGAGGTGTATAATCACCCTGCGCATCAAGCTCGCATTAGCAAAGTGATATTTACATTCGAATTACAGGTCTGTCCAAAGTTTGCAGTTCGGCTTAAAGAAAAAAGAAACGTTGCTCTTTCTATGCATATAATTAGGCAGTAGTTTAACTGTATATCCAAGCATGCATATCGATTGTGTTTGTCTAAAATTTCTTATACTGGTTTCATCTGTTCACAAGATGAATGTTGTCATCATCAATTTATATTTTCGATATTTAAAAAATAATTTAAAGAACACCTTTGACAAAGTAAGTTCTTAGAAGAAAAGGAATGTTGAAATAAAGCCTATATAGTCCATCCTTTCGATCATAAAGAATATCTCATGGGACCGTTGTGATTTAAAGAAAGCCTTTGACTGAGTAATTCATTTCCGCGATGAGAATTACAAGAAAGCTTTGACAGAGTAATTCATTATATTACACGTAAAACAATTCGAAAGAAGTCAATTGATAACACTTTCAGAAAGTGAATTTCGTAAACTTGCAATTTGTATTAACATAACAAGCTACACATCATTGCATTTTCAAGATCTAAGAAATCTTTAAATGAATCTTGCAATTAAAAAAACAACTTATAATGAACGAATTAATTTGGAAGCCTTATCCGGTATCTTGCTAAGATGGTTTCAAATCCAACACTGTAAGTAAGTTGATATTCATTAATTATCTTTAAACGAAATCTTTCAAGATGATTGTACAATTTAATTTAACATTTTGAGGGTATATACCAGAGTCGATATAATATTTTGATTTGATTTCAGGATCTCGAAAAGGATGACCATTCTTTGAGTAAAGACGACATCTTAATTTTCCTATATTGCCTTGATTGACATATTTTCCCTGTGTTTTGCGGTATGATCGATGACTACAAATGCAGTAGATATTTTACAGATTAAGTTTGTCTATATCTGATATATATGGCGGAAAGACTATTTAGATAATTCAAAAATGCACCACTTACGGAGACAGTGTGAAGATTGTGTGGAAACTGACATCTCAGCTCTGCTTCATGTCCATTGTAGTAGAAGGTGCCGTAACCGAGTTTGACACGGGTGTAGACCGGAGCTGGATGGAGATAGGTGGGTGGATACTTCTCGTGGTGTCCGTACACTGGACCCAGGTGGTGGGGGCCCGGCGCCCCGTACAGGGCTTCCGGCGGAGGGTGCTGGTGGCGCAGGCCGTTGTTGAAGTACTTGGCGGAGGACTGCTTCAGGCTGGCCACCTCGTAGTTATCCACGTCGTTCAGACTTGATGGCGGCGAGGACAGCGACGACTGGTTGCCACCAAGACTGACGTTCTCAGACAACACCTCGACGCTGACGTTGGAGAAGTCGGGAAAGAGGGAATCGGAGGAGGACCGATTGGTGGTGAGGAGATGAAGCTGGGCTTGCGAAGGATTGGTCACTATCGAGAGTAACGCTATTGCCACTCCGAGGATGACCACCTGAGCGGCCATTATAAATGACGAGGTCATATTGTTTCTAGAAACGTTTTTAGAAAAATATTTTAATTTTGGTAGTTCTCAGTTGCAGAAATTGTTTGTTTTCGAATTTGCGTTGCAATTAATCGTTCTTTTCTTCAATCAACTGGCAGTCTCTTACGAAATGGCACACTCACCTCTATCCGAACAGAAACAATGTCACAAAAGAGTTCATCGAACGAAATCGATTTGGTTTACCACTATGCGATGTTGATGAAGACCAACAAGCCAGCAGCTGTTTACAATAGAGTTTGTTGCCGTGGATGTTTTTAACTGCAACTGCTTCTAGTATCTTAGATGATTTTCAGAGTTGCTTCTTTAGAAAACGGTAGCACTGGAGGTAGAAATTTCCAATCCGGCAAAAAAGTCTTTCACTTTCAGTTTGTTGTTGCCAAAACTGTTTGAAAATCCCTTGTGATCAGTTTTGTTATCTTGAAAGACGTCGCGTGTAATATTCCACGCTCACAGAAATGGAATGTTGTTTTATTCCACTGCTGGGAACTCCACTGACGTCTTAATTACAAAAATATTAATATACAAAAAAAAAATATATTTATATGAAAAGACGAAGACACTTTTTTCTCTTGCGTCGACGCGGAACGACAACGATGGTAATTCTGATTCCTCTCTTGCTAGTTCTTTTTGGTGTGTAGGAAAATAGCGGATCGGGGGCTTACGAAATAAGAAAGTGATTGAAGCGAATGAGAAGCAAGATATCCACACTGACTTTCACGAAGCCTGCAGCGAGCGAAGATGCGGCTGTAGTCATGACCACCTCAAAGATTTATGGTCAAATCGCGTGTCGCACTTTGATGGACAGTGCCGCCGAATTGCACCTGCATTCTTACAAAATTACACTACGTGCCTGAAGTTTTTACAATTCGTGAGAAAGTCTTGTGTTGTTGTTGCACGGTAAAAAAAAAAGAATCAAAACAATCGCGTTTGGAAAATTTTCCCAGCTGTCCTTGTGTCAATAAATCGGTGGGAGCGATATTGTTTAGTAGTCGTCGTTGTTCGGAATTATGGTCGAAGTCATCGGTTTCAAATTAAATCTAGGTCTCGCGATTAACCTTTTCTTTAGGTCACGATTATGCTGGATTCGCTGTATATCCAGAATGATCGATGTAAAATATAACTCTCGCTACATTCGTATGCGTTTGTATGATCTGTTGGAACTTGAATGTGTGACTGGGAGTCTGAGAAATTTTTCTCTTGAGTATTTTTCCTAGCTGGCGATGATGTTTCTTTCGTCGTGAATAAGAGGAACTCGAGTGACTGTCGGTCGTCACACGTGTATATACGTCGTCGTAAATGTGAACCGTTAGAATTTCGCGCGCGCCAACACGGACGCATATACTGTATGTACCGGGTTAGGGCAATTACTTCCGGTTTTTACATGGGACTGACGATGCCGAGTCGGGCATACGGATAGGTCGAAGAAGTGGGGAGGAAATAAATTACGATAGATAACCATGCATAAAATTATTAAAACCATTTCCAGATATCAAATTAAATTATTTTGCTTCGATTTGTGTTAGCATGTTGCTACGTTTACCTCAATTTAACTGGGAGTTTCAGGAAACATCTTACAGACAATTTTTATGAGAAATTGATTCTGAATTGATTCCTTTATTAAAGAATCCATATTACAATAGCGAGGATCGTTGGCATATTTAGGACTACGATTTTGCTATGCTATTCAGGCTCTATGTGAATCTTCCTGTCTGTTTCTAAAAAATACGTATATTGAATTCAATAAAAAATGGGGGTTGTGCCCGGGACAGGCCGGACGATAAAAGACGAACAAGAGTTGGCGATAACTCTTCTAATATAATAATAGTAAACTATTATTTAAAACGAAAAAAATTAACTAGAAAACCGTGGGAACTGACGCTACAGCTGTCCCGGGCACAACCCCCATTTGTCTTGAAATCAAGACGTTCGTCTTCTTATTATATTTTATATATTGAATTGATGGTGACATCGACGAATAAACCATTTCCCGAATTCACCATTTCCCGAATTCACCATTTCCGATTAATAACATCCAGACGTCTTAACAAATCTTTCTCATTGCTGTATTAATAGTTGAGAGTTACACTTGCTTTTTCAAGAGTGTTTGTTTCTTTCACAATAGTATTCGAAATAATAGGAAGTAAAAATTGCTGCGACGTTTTCATTATTATTGCTAGAGTTTTCTGTACGACGTTTCCTTTCTGTAAATGATGAATATCAGCTCAATTGCAGCATCCCCATGTGAAAACGCAATCTTGGTGGGCATTGTCGTTTATTTTGGCTATCCACTCTGTGTGTTTGGCTTTTGTAATGGAAGCTCCATTATCTGTGGCAGTCTTGCGGAAAGAAAGACTCTTGCTCGGACACACCTGTGAGCGCTGTCTTGCCATAAGGCATCAAACAACATGAATCGGATTGAAGAGACTCTTGAAGTAACCTTTTTTCCATTGACCACCTATATGCTAAATTTGCTTTCAAACCTTTGAGAAATGACTACAAGTTAATTGAACTTATCAATTGGTTTTACTCAAAACGGAACGCTTGCAACATCGTATGGACCATTCAATTTCTTAAAAAATGAATTGGCTGTATAACATTAATTTGTTTTCGCAGAACGGATGACATTTTGTCCTCGTCACACGACAGCGTCAATGGACGAGCGCAAAGTGTGCAACGAGATGGTTCAGCCGAAGGGTTATCCGTCTTTCAAATGTCTCATGTTGGAGAAGAGTGTTCAGCTGAGGAGTCTTAATATAGTTGCAGCCCTCGGCCAGGAGCAGCATCGTTGTTCCGTTTCATAGTGTGTACTTCTGGTCTTGGTTTTTGGAGATGAAGTGCTGTCGTCTGGTTGATGACGTTTCCGACTGGAAGTGAGTGCATTTTGTCCACGCGCGCGACACATTTACGTGCGCTATGTGTGTGTGTGTGCGGAATTGTTATGACATATTTGCACTTGGAATATAATGGTGGGGAAATTGAGAGTGTAAAAATGTGCTCTCCAAAAATGAGCATGTTATATTCGAAACCATATTGATCGTCTTAACGAAATTGTACTGTAAACTGACGGTAATGTTTTTGTGGCCAAAACAAACCGGAATCACAGTTAGTTATTTGACACCAATATTAGTCTTATTGAAACGTTTCCATATTAGTTTCTGTCGGATAAGACGTAATTATGTTTGGTTTACTAGATTTAAACAATCACCATTTATGTTTCTAAGAAATAGTGTTGTCTTAATTTCTCTACGTATCCGAGGATTTCTCGATGCTTTCCATTTTTGACAGATACATTTAATTTTGGGGTGCTGTATTTTAAAATTTAACAGCGTTTTAGGAAATTTTTCAATTTGTTTGATCAAAGGAAAGGTTTGATTAATAAAAATCAAAAGACACAAACACATCCTTACGAAATACAGATGCAATCGACCATTCCTACTTGCTAATATAATTGTTCTTAAAATTTGTTTCGGTCAATCAACAAAGATCTTCGAAGCAATAGAGAATATTAGTTAGATTTATATAGTAAAATAGTAGATTAAGGTCATATTGAGATATTTAACTTGCGATTCCCTATGCACAAGGAGAAAGAAACTGGATTTAAATATTCAAGAATCACGTAGCATACAAACGGCTATTCCATTGGACCAGTAACAAAGAACAATTAAAATAGGCAAAAGATAGACAAGGCTGTCGAAAATCGGCCTAGACCTACTGAAGGTGCCAAAGAAGAAAAAAATCATCCGTAGCTGCAATTATCGCCAAGTGCTATCCGTCTCATCTCCCAATTACCCATTTGCGCGCTGTAGGCCTAATTAAATTTATTATATCCTGCGAAGTTCCGCTGCACATTCAGTAGCCCGGTAGCTTCCATATCTAATGTGCCTGATAAAAAAAGTATCCAAGATTCTAATCTAAATCGAAGAAATTCTTTAAGAATCTTGAACGAGAGTCCTTCGCAATTCGGACATCTGCAGTTAACATTTAACCAGATAAAACAATATACGCATGTACCCTTTCGAAGGCCTACTTGCAAAGTTATTATGCGATTGCAGATAGTGGTAGCCATCTTTTGTATGAGTCCCGTGAATGGGCTTGCAATGACAAGGTCAATGATATAAAAAATGGGATAGAGGATTACTTTCGTAACCTGTCTTACCCGAGACTGGAATCAGGTCCCGTTTTCGTGGGTTGGATTCCCGATCGAGATCCTTTGGTCGAGGGAAAGGAAAGGAGAGAGAGAGGAAGTTAAGACGTGAGATCTGTATCTGTACGATTTCCGGTAAACGTTAAAGATCCCTACATACGTGTCAGTCGTAGGCTAGAAAAAATACCAGGTCAGCTCCTGGGGAAACGCTACACTAGGACCTCCTTAACAAATAGATAAAAAATATCTGAGACTGGAGGATGACCAAAATTGAGTCGCTATTGTAATTGAATGCTTTTGATTTTGCAATTTATTTGTTCAAGGAGGAAGGTGTCTTTTATATGCTTTTTTCAATAATTTTCCCCCCTTCACTGTATTCTCTCACTACTGGATTTTCTGTACCCCTCATGGCGCTTAAGCACTATGGTGAGGGGCACATTTTCACCAGTACCCCCATAATGAAAAAGCATTGAACATTTTTTTCTTCTCAAAACGCTACTGTCTGGTAAAATATTGTACCGTTGAAATATTGAAATCTTGTTCGACTCGTCGGAGTTCAATTGATTGAGACTTGTGACGTTACTGTCCACAAAAATTGTGCTTTTCAAATAGGTGCTGAGTGCTGACGAAACATCGAGTTGAGAAACAGAATGTACCGTGGTTTAACGTTACGGATTCTACTATTTTTTATTCTTTGGTCTAGCAAATAAATTGCCTAAATCGGTGGCGGAAGTCGATGCAAATTTTACTGCAAAAACGTAGTCGAACGGGAGTGACAGAATTGGGACTTGGCGTGGCATGGCTCGAAAATGAGATTCCATTTGGCGACAAATTGAAATAATCATTAACGAAACAACAATGGACGGAAGTCGACATTACCAGACAGACACCTCTTTCAATTTGGATGCAAAACGGACTGTCGCAATTTTGCGCAAAAAGGGACGAGTGAAATTTGGGTCGAACTGTGAAGTGTGGCTCGACATCGGCTTTGTTGAGGGTCTAAATTAGTTTTTAATTTGAAATTTAATCATCGATACCATTTGTATGTTATTCTAAAAAAACAAAAAAACAAATATAGAAATGAAATGCTATTTCGGTATGTGTGCCATGATTGTACATTGTGATGTCACAACATTAGAATGACTGAGGTGATGCTCACCTGTTGCATTTAATTTCCTTTGTATTCTGGGATTTTCATTGTTTTCACCCACTTCTAATCTGGGTTAATTCGAATTATATGGCCGTTTTTATTACGCCACAAATAAGTATTGGCAATGTCATGTTCAAACTCCGAAACCTTTCCATAATTTTCTTTAATCAAAAAGTAACTCTGAAAATGATATTCCCAAATTACCAAGAGAAAGCAATAATTATGGCCATGTTCTATTGTTTATCCTATCTGGATCAAATCGTAGAACAATATTTGACCAATATTACACGAGATTAGTGGTTACTGTTTACTGCCTACATTTTTGAAAGTTGTTTTTAGTCAATTGATAACCGGACCTATGCAATCAAACATTGTTTAATTGAGCACCGATAACTTAGAGGACAATGTCAATCTCCAGAACCACAACTGATGTATTGTTTAGCCGTAGATTATAGGGCAGTGGGTTTTGTAGTCGGTTGGAAACTTCTTTGAGAAGAAATATAGACGCTATTAATATACTGGTTCATTATGAAATATAGGTTCCATAGGTACTCGTATGTGTCACATGTTCCATTGAATCTAGCAAATGTGAGTTGGCGGCTTGTGATAAAAAAGTAAAAGTATAAGAATAACCTATTTTAAAATGAAAGCAATCGTTATTCCACATTATATGATTTAGAAAAAAAGAGGCGAAAATTGAATTTCACTTTTTATTTATCAGTTTTTTTCAATTCTATATTACATTACCCACAAGAACATCCTGCAACAAATTAAATTTTATATTCAAAATAATTTTACTTTAGTTTGATGGTAAGAGTTTGTGAAAGCACTGTACGATTACGTTTGCAGACGTGTCCGGAAGAATTCTGATTAGTCGATAGCAATCTAACATTTTCAGAATACGACAAATGCTCATTAATTAATTTTAATCCCTTAATCCTAAGCAATTATAAATTATTATCCCGCATAATATTCTTGTATTTTGTTGTTATTATAATTTTAATCCCATTAATTATAATTATAATTAGTTCCATGCTTACCAAATTCATCTATATTTAGAATCCTAAATGTCCGCTTTTTTTAATTCTTTTTTATCGGTCTGTTTCCTCGTTTACTAACGCTTGACGAAATTGAATAAAATTTGAGCTGTAGTGAGTTCCTCAAATTTGTAATCGAGCGCAAGTTATTTCAGATCTCGATTTTGATTATTTCTCTAGAAATCAGCCACTTAAAGTTAAAAAAACGCTTCGCCAGAAAGTCCAAATATGGCGTCTCCACTTCTCCAAAATGGCGCTGTCGCGATCACGTGCTACCAATGATGCCAGTCAAATTTCCATATTTTCTAATTGTAAGTCGTTTAATACCCGAGACAGCTATTTAACGAATTCGAAATAAAATGCTTTTGTGTTTTAAACAGATTAGATAGTTAAATTGTCAAGCGTTTGAAAAAAACTATAAATTAAATCAAATACCAGTGTTGTTACGTCATTGCTATGGCACGTGAGGGAACGGGATTTTCAAATATTTGAAAAACATTTCGCTGACATGCCGGGGATAATTTCTCTAGTGTTTAATAAAATTAAAATGTACACTTTTGGGCTACTTGGACTATATCGCGTCAGTTGCGCCATTTTAAAATGAGTTGCGACATTGTCGAGATTTCGCAAACTCCCTGCATTTTTTGGACAGAATCTGTCGTGAGACGGAAAGTCAGGTTCATTGTTTTCGCTTTTTCGGTGAAACGTACGACACGCTTATCCATCAAAGCGTGCACCTTACCATTGTGCCGTATCTGGTTTCATGTCGCTTATTTATTTTATACCAAATTAAAATTGTCGTTTTTTTCTGTATTTCGTTCACTTTTTTTTCGGTTGAAATTACACGCTCCCCCTCTCGCACATGGCATTTAATTTCGTCAATTGTCTTCCTCCTACACGTGTTTTTTTAGCTATTGGCCAGCCTCGGTTGAAGACCGTCGCAAAATTCTATCTCGATATATAATGTCTGTGTAATTATATATAGCCTATATATTATTGTCAAAGGTTGTTATTATACCAAGTGGACCAAACACTCGAAACAATGCGAACTTATTTTTCTAGTAATTGGACAATCATTGGAATCTTGCGCAATAATCAGTCATCGTATAGAATGGCAATATGGAGAAACTAACTTCGATTTTCTCCTTTGTATGCCGGGAGTCTAGAATACCAAATCATAAAAAATTCTGCATTTGAGATGGTAAGGAAACAGACTGTTGTATATAGTATTGTGGTTATTGTTATTAATGAATTATTAAAATAAGCTTCAATCGAAACTGTTTTTGCAAGTTACTTGAGCGCAACGATAAACGTCTCAAACATGCTACAAATCTATATTAAAAATAATATAAACAAAGCTTGACTCAGAAAGACAAAATTAAATTACATATATTCTTAGATTTGGAGAATTAATTCATGGTGATTTAGCCAATCGTTTGATGTAATTTCAGATAGTACATTAAAATAAAAATGTTGAGCAACATTAGACAATTAGAAAAGAGAATAAAGATTTATTTTCGGAAAAATCATTTGATTCATTTTTTTCTTGATCTTAATAATTCAAAAATTGAAATATAAAAATTACGCAAAAAATAGAGCCCGTTTAATTCAAATATTAGCACAGTTGCAATTCTTCTGAGATTCTCATAAATCTCGAAAGACTTATTAAATCAGCTTCTAACCCCGCACAAATATTACCTTCATGGGGCGGTGACCAATATTAAAATGATAGTATTTTACTAATTGAGAAGGACAGAAATTGTCTGTGTCTGTGGAGGCGATTTGACTATCGTCAAAGGTCGAATTTTTTTGTAATCAAATGTGTGTTAAGGACATTTGCTAGACAATTAGCAGTCCCAAATGCCGGTGCATAGATTTGGTGTATGGGCGGAAGCGCTTGAAACTCGTTTCGGTGAATCTGCATTCATCGCCATTGTGGGATGCAATATCTTGTTGGTGTCTGATACGTGAATAATGTCGTTTGCACAAGGTTGTTGTTGGCTCAGAAGAATAGTCACATCTTTAAATAACTCTAATGTCATTTTGTTTATGTCGTACGAGATAAGCAAATTAAATGTTGGTCCAGCCATTGTGTGTTGGGAATTGCGAGTAGGTGAGATTCCAGTACCCAAAAATTTCACGCACTCCCTTGAGTCGCGTTTCACCAAGGATACAACATTTTAAAAAAACTTTTGTGATTTCAACACGATATTCATTAAGCACACATAATTGATTTTCAACATAATTAATTATAATTATATAAAATATTCATAATAAATTCATAATAAATTCATAATGAAATAGGGGTT
>JAQGBY010006801.1:0-12593 GCA_034698785.1 Mycogona germanica | reverse complement strand
CTACAGTTTATTAAAAAAAAAAAAAAAAAAAAAAAAAAATTAAGAATTATCTATTTCTTTTTCCTGTATCCGGATTTAATGCTTTTTAACACTTATGAGAATTTAATAAATCTTTTACGATTTCAGGTCCCAGAGTATCGCTGGTAAAGCCGTGTTTGGATCCAAAGTCAGTAAGAATCATCTTACTAAGGCAGTAACAATTTACACCAGTTAAAAATTGTCTTTCCACCCTTATATAAAGTAGCAAAAGGACGCCCGTATCTAATATCCGTAGAAATGATCTGATTGATTGCTCAAGTTTAATTAATTTTATTAAAACGGTGGATAGAAATGCAATACAAATATTAATACGGAAATATTAGTTCAAACTTATTTATTGCAAATGATCGCCTAGATAAAGTTTATTACGGCTCTATATGTTGATTCATGATAATTGAATTTTCTTGCAGTGTTTCTCATTTAGGATTAAGTCGAAAACATTTGAAAAAAGTTTCACTACTTAGTTGCCAAATATTTTAAAATGCGATCCAGTAATTTGATTAGGGATTAAATAATTGGTCGATTTGAGTTCACTGTCCCGCTAATTAGAATATATATTACTCTTTTAAATGGAAATAATTGTGCCGACAAGTTTATTTTTGTATAATTTTAAAGATGCTCTTATCAAATGCGCAAAATGTTTTGTATCTGAATTCTCGTTTTTTAAAAAATTATCTGTACTACAGTATATATTCTATAATAGATGAGGAAATTGCCGGACACAATTTCAGACACCGGTGACGAGTACGATTTTAATTAATAACAAGATTAATAATTCGAGCTCCAGTTATAACGGATCGACGATTAACATAAATAGAAGCTACTGAGAACAATTTATAATATAATCGCGGACGTCTACAATATGGTGGTAAAATTGTGGAGGACAATGCGATGTACTATAGTGGTGACTGCACTGGAATCACGAAATGTGTAAAGCCCGAGCTAGCTTTCGGTAATAGTTCCATCATCTGGGGCTAGTCGTATTATAAATTGTTCTCAGTATCTTCTATTTATGTTAATCTTCGATCTGTTATAACTGGAGCTCGAATTATTTATCTTGTTATTAATTAAATGTGTACTCGTCACCGGTGTCCTAAATTGTGTCCAGCAATTTCCTCATCTATTATAAACTATCCCCGATGTCATCTTCAAATATTGGAGTATATATTCTTTACCCCTCTCTGTGGTTCAGCACAGTGACAGGGCACATTTTCACTTGTGCCCCGGGTTCAAATACACATAGCCCTCGCCGGGAATAACACCCGGGATTGTCGTATCGCAAGTCTGTCTACCGATTGATCTACGACGAAGTCTTGTAACAAAATATTTTTGACTATTATTATTTTAAGCGAATATATGCGGAATTTGTTTTAATTCGAGACTGACCATTTTCAGAATGTGAGGCTGACACCTCAGGAGCGGCTTAAAAGGAGAATGCAGGCAGCCCTGAACCGACAATGTAACTACAATGTTATAGATTTCCATTTATCATTGGCAATCACTGCATTCATCATGATTAATGATTGGCAATCATTGCAATGGCTGCATTACAAAATTGGCAATTACAATTTCAGTGATTGTGGCCAAAGTTTCGGATAAGTGAATATATTTTTTCTAACAGATAAAGCTGACAAGAAAGCCGAGATGAAGAAGTTCGAAAAGCAGGAACAGGAACGACAGGTACATTTCTTTTCATTTGATAGTTGCTCTTTTTGTAATTTAAGATTCCTCGTTGTGATGTTTAATCAAAAACGCCTTCTGCTTCAATTTCTAGGACCGGGAAGAAGAGCTAAGGGAGTTGGCCATTCGACTGAGACGCAGGTGAGCGTTGTTTCGACCAATATTAAGTTGATGCCAACCGCTAAACACTAACCGCAAGTTATCAAAATTCAAAATTTTATTTTTCACAAAACACAAATTTCTTTTTCACTCCGTCGTCCTCAGAAAGTGTTCCTGCGAGTTAATTGATCGAAGATTGTTTTAGGATTGTCATCTTAAAATTTTTTCGTTTAATTTTTATTCGTCAATTAGCGAAGGATCGCGTTAAAATCATTTTTGTTTTGATCACCCGCCTTCCGACAACTTCTTTAAAAATTATTTGTCTCAATCATACAAACCCTGCGACGAAGCAAAATAACAGCTGCGCATTTGAGTTTATGTATTGCTAAAATGAAACAGTTAAGACGCACTGGAATATAGAAGACTAACAAAAGCTCTTCGTGTGCTGCTCCCGAGTTTGTAAATCTTATGCCTCTCCGAGAGGGTCAGTCGAAGTCAATCAATTGGTAGCCGTCCAAATTGGTATCTTTCGTCATGGTGCGCTTTGTCACCTAATCTCCTTTGTCGATTGAACGTGATCATCTTCGAGCATGCGTAGCAAAATATCATTAGGGGATTTGTACAAGATAGGATTAATATGCTCCAGTTGATAGAATAGCCAATAAAAAAACCAAACAAGTCTGACTGACATTTGCCAAGTCGTGCGAACGTAAGCCCTTCTTTTATGGGATTATGTGGTGCATTTTAGTAATTGTTTTCGCCTATTATCCTTATTCCTGTTAGTGAAAAAGTTGTTATTGGAAAAGGGCGAAAGTACATGCATTTAGGTGCAGCTGTCGCTAGTCAGCGTGATGCGTGATCTTTGTTCATTCTTTTAACACATCATTTGAAAATTATGAAATCTATATTGGAGGAATCGATATATTTAAAAAAAAATTCCAATCGACTATAGTCAACCGCACTACAGGCGTGCGCCGTACCCCTCATGGTACTACGTTGTTTATGACGTAATGAATAACAACAATAGACAAAATATTTGGCACTTTGTACAGTAATGAAACATAGTATATTTTTAAAATACTGTTGCTCGCATAATTGCATCTTTGTTTAGGCAGAATTCAAAATGTTGTATCTAAAACAAAATGAACATGAAATTTCTAAATCAAACCGGATGACGGATAATTAATAATTAATCCTGGGAGGATTGACTTACGGATTGACTAGCTGCTTACGGTAAATCTTACTTGTCAAAATAAAGATGTTGCTCCCATTGTTTAAATTCGCTTTCAAGCATTAGGTAGTTTCCTGATAGATTTATCGGACATAAAGTAATAAAGACATTATCATCGTTCGTAGACAGTAAGCTGACACACATGTGTTTCCGCCATTCGTTTATAACTCGTCAATGATAACTGTCGATTACACATTTTTGGCTGCCCTGAAATTGACCAGAAAACCGCCATAATAGCTTTTTTACCATCGTCAGGGAGCGCGAGAAACGCCACCGACGTCAGGACAGCGGCAGTGGCGGCAACGAGCGGGTGCCGGGCGAGAAGCGGAAGAAACGTCGATCCGGTTCGTCATCCGGCAATGGCAGTAGCAGTTCCGACTCCAGCTCGGATTCCGTGGCGGAATCGGTGGACTCCAAACCTCGAGCCGAGCGGGTGGGCGCTCGGCCACGACCGCCCTTGGCGGGTCGCACCAACAAGAACATCAGCAGCAGTAGTAACAGTGACAGTAGTAATTCCAGTGACGACGCCAAGACGAGTCCGAAGCGGGGCGGAAGTAGTTACTGGTCCGCCAAGAGGTACTGACGGGGGCAAGAAAGGTTTGGAAGAAAAACTATTCAGATTGCAAATCGGAAATCTACATACTTTGGTTTTGCAGACTGTTTTTGTAGAGCCGATTTATTGAAGGTGCAAGTTACTTTTTAAAATTTGAGTTTGCACGGTGTAACATTTTTCGTGAAGCGCATTTACATACGGACGCAAAACATCTGAAACCGTTACTGCAGATCTATAAAAAAATCCAGTAAACTCGATGAGAAATGAAGAGAATGGTCACGTCTAAGTGAATCATTTAGAAACTATTCATCAGCTATGTTTTGACAGAAATCCAGTCAACTAGTCATTTATGTTAAAAAATTGAAAAAATAAATAATGAATGGAAAATAGATGATTTCCGATCATCGTAGACATTTTGCAGCAAATTTGTGAGTCGATTAATTTCAAACGAAGAGGTAGTCGTCTGTTGATCATATCGGTGTTCATTTCTCACCGAGTTAACGGCGGAATTTACAATTTTGAGAAAGCTGCGAAACAAACACAAAATTTGTGAGATTCTCTATTAATGTATTTTTGACAGACAAATAAAAGGCATGCCCACATATTCAATTTGTTATCTGTCGCAGGTCGACGCGTTGTCCAATTGTTGACGACACTGCCATTAGCTAAGACGCTTTGTCTATGCTTTGTCTTGTGTGCGCAAGCCTTAAACTCCTTAGGGCAGATTTTCATCTATTGCCGATTCACTAAAATTTTAAAATATTCGAACTAAAGAACATCTCGCATGATAGTCGTTGTCTCGTACTGTAGGATTTATTTTCTGAAATTAATTTTTTTTTTTGGAAGTTTGGGCGATTTCAGGTCGCGATTAGACTCCTGTTGGTGCCAATTTTTAAAGAAGAATTATATATCCTACTTGCTTTGTTGATGAAAACTGTGAAATTTAATCGATATTCGGACTGGCACGGGCAATTTTTTTTTATTGATATCGTAGTATTTCATTGTAAAAATTACATTTTGCCATTCCTGGCCCTGTTATGAAGGAAATAGATTTCTCCGTGACTGAAAGTATTAGTATTGCCACAAAGTGGCTTTCTTGATTATTCGATAACTGTTTTCAGCGCTTCAACATTTGTGCATGTTATGTGCTTTGAGAGTGATCTTAAGTGTTGCATCGAAATTTTTTATACTCGTAAGTTACCGTGGCATTCCCCCACCAGAGGTTGTTTTTATGATTTATTGCGTATACTACATGTATGATGCCAGATATGACCGAGTTGCTCAACAAAGAAATTGGGCTTTTTCTCTTGGTAGGCTGTTGCTGTTTGACTGTTGTCACTTTTTCTTTTTAGAACCTGTTGATACTGACTGTAACACGATTATAACTTCAAATTGGGCAATTCTTCTTGGGTCATTAAATATATTATCTATGTGATCATTACCTGATGATGTTGCAACATGATCTAGGCGATGCCAGTGCCACTCCTGTCGCTTTGTGAAAGGTCACAGAATTGTGATTTAAGTTCGAAATTACTCTCGTTTTTGTTGTCACTTAACTTTTTATTTAAAACCTTTTATTTGTTGATCCCTGTTTCACAATTCTCTGATTGAGACAAATTCGGGGTAGCTTTTGACTTTCCGACATGAGTTAGCGAACCTTCTAATGTTCTGCTTTGTGGCTTAGTTCTCCTTAAATCATTGATAATTGTATTGCTTGCGAGTTGATTTGAAATAAATTTCTTTCGCTTGGTACACCATGTCTCTTGATTACGAAAATTTGCCTATTTGTTTTAAAACGTATTTTGTAAAAGTTTTATAATTTTAAATTACAAATAGAAAATTAAACATGAAATATAACTTTCTACTCTTATTAGTATATTAAAATACATTTTAATTAATTTTTAAGTTATTTCAAATGGATTGAGCAAATATTGTGTGTAATTTGTTCTAAGCTATATGTTCATGACATCATGTGTTGTATCACTGTTCGTGTGCAGTTAATTCTCGTACTGATATTTGTTCCGACCTAAAAATGGTGTCCTTTGGCTCGATTTCATGTGTACAACTATTTAAATATTCAAGGACTCTTACCATTCAATGTTGGAACTATTTGTACGTCCCCATCACATGGTAATGGCCATTGAAAACGAAACGAGACCTCGCCGAGACCAAAGCCTGACATTGACATACGACACACGGGCCACTGATTTTTCCGTGCAAAGTCGATTCTGTTGCTTTTAAAACTTTTAGTTGGGCGTTTCTTTCCACCACGCATTTGCCTAACGCTATATATATATACAGTGTACATCCTCACTCTAAGTTACTTAAGCTATTTGCTCTTTCGCACAGCCGTACAGCTATTGAAATTCGTGCATTTATAAACAAATTTAAATTTTTCTGGCCCTGTATCAGGATGTTGCTGAAGCTACTTCCTGTGGATGCGCAAGAACGAGTTATTTAAGAATTTACGCATCATAACCTTTTCGTTAAAATAGCGTTTTTACATGAGGCTATCTCTTCCTAACCAAAAGGGCCAACCGTAAAATCAGAGAAAAAATTAAATTTGCTCCCATAACATTAAATGTATTTGTTTAACTTATTTAAATGTGAAATGTTTCGTTTTTCTTTTCAACTACAGCAACATTAAAAAAATATAATTATTGTTTGTGATCGGTAGATCTCATTGTTTCGATCTTTTTTATGTCTGACGTGGTAAAAGTTTTACAGTATTTAAAAATCAGTGAAGATGTTTGGGGGGAAAACGCAAACATTGATTTTCGGATCACTTGACGCTGGAATAAATGTAGCGAAATGCAAAATATTTAACTCCGTATTTCGTAATTTATTTGGAGCAAAACGTTATGTGCCGTACACAAAGAACAAAATTGGAAACACTTATCTTGATAATACCAATTTACTAAAACCAAAGAGCGCAATCCAAAATCAGCCGATGGGAATTTGGGGAAAGCCTTCGAACGAGCAATTATTTTATTTCATGAAGACGTCTTGCTATCATTTGAAAGTAAACGTATTCGAAGTGTCGTGAAATATGTGAAAGCTTTTTTTTAAAAAGCTGTTCTTTCGTATCAGTTTGAAAACAATTTTGGAACAGGATGCTGACCCTAATTTGACCCATAAATTTCACTTCAGGAACGGAATATTCTGATGTCTAATCCAACGTTATATTTCACGGTCTGTTATTGGACTGATCCCGTCGAATGTACTTTGATATGTCATCGCACTGGTCGCAGCACTTCGCGGTTAGGGGGGACTCTTCCCCGCCCCCACAACACTGGGTCCACGCATGCCACACCATGCCCTAATGATGTTGCCTTTTATACGCGAATCTTTCCATTCACTTTTCTTATTTGAATGTGTGTCTGCGTGCGCGCGCGTCGGGGGCCCTCAGGTCAGCTGCATGATGCTTATCGGCACGATCGGTGGGGAAGAAGAAAAAAAATCCATACCAAATGATCGATGTTGCTGGAAGAAAAATTCATTTATTTTCTTTGCCGGCATGCATAGTATATAGTCACTCGCTTTAGACTTGGAGAGCTCTGCGCTTTGGTGTATGTATGTGTGTGTGTGTGTGTGTGTGGTGGAGACCTTTTGCCTGTGTTGTGGATGTATGTCCACTGACGTTGGCCTATTTGGGACCAAGAAACGGTGAATCGAAACCACCGAACTTTCCTTATTGACTCACGGATAAATTGGTTTCAATGAAATGATCTTCAACTTGAATTTCAGTAGAAATTATTCCGTCGATGTGAAATATTGAGCTTGGCGTCAAGATCCAGTATCTATTTCAGCATGAATGGTGATTGGACTTCATACCATTTTCGTTGTCACCATAATTAAAATGTAATCAAGAATAGTGTAGAATTAAAATGTCGAAATTAAATTTTATTAAGAGTTGAACAGAAATGATTAAAATTCACCCACCTAATATTAAGCCTTCGTGATTAAATGTTATACGTGTAAAGATATTTTAATTTTATAAGACTCGACCAATAAATCCTACATTATAAAACAGAGATTTCGATTTTGGTATCCAGAGACCTTTTGCCAAAAGGCTCAATGAAATCGCATAAAAATGAACATACCGTAAGCACACCATCATAATTCGCTAGCGACGGAATTCTATTTTCAATATAACAATAAAAATAACTCAACCAAATTTTGGATAGTCTCCCTTTCGCTTCAAACTTAAAAAATGGCATCTCCACATCAAAAGCATGACGTCGTCGATTTCACGAGACAACAAAGTTACCACATAACAGTTCCAACCAAACACACAACATACACTATACACTTACATACACTATTACAATTATTTTTCAATAAAATTTAATAATAAAGCCGGGCACCCTTCTTGTAAATAATAAAATAACAACATTCGACATTTATTTGTTTGCTATCGCCAATTTCATCTAATCGATCCGTACAGAATACATGAAGCAGTGTTCATCAGCAGTAACATAATTCAAAAACAATGTGTCGTTGGACAAACCTATTTTTGTTGTTCACATGGAAAGTTCGAATGAAAATGGGGGATTGTTTCCAGCGTGCTCAGTAACACCTCTTAGTCGACTACTCGGGCAAAGTCAGCGTTTGGCGTCGTTTCGTGACGGCAATTGGTGGGCGCTCGGGTTTGGTGGGAGTGGCGGCTGGGCGCGGTGAGTGCTTAACTCAAAATTGATTTTCTGTGGCAGTTGGTGGAAGGATCAGGGTCCTAAAATGTAAAATAGGACGTATAGAAGAAGAAGTCAGGAAGGAAGTAAGGAGGGCGGAGAAGGGAGAGGTGGTGATGGTGATGTGGGCGGCGGCTGAGAGGATGCCGGGCAAGATAGGGGTAACAAAAAAAAATTGGTGATAAATGGGTCTCCTTCTTTCAGGGAATGAATGAAGAAGGAAAGAAAAAAACCGTCGGGCTTCGGCAAAGTTTTCATTTATAAGTGTGGAGTCGTTCCGGATTTTTTGCTCCTTTCTCCTCCTCAAAGATCAGTCGCACAAAGTGGCCAATATTGGCCTCCGCGCTTTTATTGTCGAGACTCTCGTCTGCCATTGGTGGAATTTTCATGCCAATGATGCCGGACTGCATAAGGCTGGGGTCGACTGCTTCCAGCATCTGGGGAGTGTGCATTTTTTAAAATTTTATTAGAAAGTTCCGGTTAATAAAACGGCTGGCAATAATTTTGCGACTGACAACGTACAACTTATCACCAATATTAATTTTATTTACGTTGTTCGGAGAGTGGTTTAACGCATAGATCACGCAATAGTCATCAATCATACGATCAAAAATATATAATAGATAGATCCAAAATCATAAGATCTAAAAACTGTGAACGTTGTTCACATAACCATTTATACCATTTCCATAATAGAATTGTCATTACAAAACATTATCAGGAATAGCGCATTTTACTCAGCATTTCTTCGTTATTTTAGTAACATGTGAGACATTTTGTTCCTTGTATTTATGTTCATGAAATTTTTTGATTTAAAGTATTGTATCAACCGCCTAATGTGTTCATGAACATTAGGCGGCTGATACAATACTTTAAATCATAAATTTTAAAATACCTATAGTGTATAATAAATATAATATGAAATTTAAAGGTATAGGCTTTTTGGTATATCTTTGATAATAAATAATGATACGAATTTCATAATGGCGGATTGCTCTTGAACGGAAACTTGAACGGATTTAAACGGTTGTATAAAAACACAACCGTTTCAGTTGTTCCTACGAACTGCAAATAAAACGAACGAAACGAAAATGCAAATACGCATAATAATTATTACTTTTTAAATTAATAATTCGATTTTTTGATGACAGGACAATTTGTCCCGTTAACTCCTTTATTAAGCTCCCTTGCCACTTCCCCTGTAGGTATTTCAGATGAGCGAACCGTGTCGGGCTCGAACTCAAAACTCTCTCATTCGTAGCCACGTAGTCGCTATTTCCGGTTGGCTAACAGGGAAAGTCATTTTTGTGTTTTGTTCCGAGTTTGTTATGACCCATTTTTATTTCTGTTTGAGATATTATTCCTCGTTTTCGATTGATTTTTTAGCATTGTCGCCGTATGTCAACGAACGGCACAAATTCCACATAAGCACTTAATATTACTCCCTATTATTCTGGCAATGCACATTACTCTCCTTTTCCCACAAATCTATTCTCTCGCAAATGTCTCAATCAATCGAAGCAGCGATGCGATAAGTAATTTAGGCTACTTTATTGCCCTATTTCGATGACAAGCAGTAGTGTAATTCGTCCTGACGGAAAATGTACCGGGGTTGCACTGGGACTATATTGCTAAGTACAAAAAAAATACTTTTGAATTACAGTGGCCTTCGAAATAAACTCATATTCGGTCTGAGGGGAGAAATCTTGAGAGGTGTTCGTAATCGTAAATAAGCTTTACCGTGGTAGCAATGATTTTTGTAAAGTCCTTGGCCAACGAGATCTACGGAGTAGAAGTCAAACGATTTTTGGAAAGTGCGGCCCGTTTAATTAAAATAAGAGTCGCTCTATTCTACGGTTTTGGTTGCAACGAAGACCAAACAGGTGACGTAATAGTTTTCAATAACGTTTCTAGAAAATTATCACAAATTCTGTGACAACAACAGGAATTGTATGGGTTCGCATTGGTACACAGATGTACACAGAACTCGGAAACTATTGCGACTCTTTGATTCTTACGTTGGTCTCCCCCACAACCTCCCCCATCTCCACCTCCTCGATCCAAGAAATCCGATATTCGAAATAAATATCATTCGGCGTTGCGTGCATTCGTGCAAAGGTATTATTTAAAATCGTCGAAGCGATATCGATACATTCACTATAAATGGATAGGGCTCGTGTAGTACGAATGTTTCCTTCATAGATATTCGCTAACTCGATTTTATGCAACGGGCGTTGAAAAGAATCAATTGGATACATTTCTTGAGAACTTCTGCCGTTCAGAAGGAGGCGGGGGGGGGGGGCGAGAAAGAGAGAGAGAGAGAAAGAAGATCGCAACACGTAATCGATCACGTGATCGCTCAGCAAGAGTCCTCGCAAGACTCTTGATCGTGGATCCGAGTAACGTTTTCGGAAATTCAACGACGACGGCGGCTAATGTGACGGAAAAGACGAGAAAATGTATTCCCCAAATATTTTCAGCGTCTTAATCAGTTATCAGTTATGTAGCTGAAGACAAGCGCTTTCAGAAAAGAAAAAGAAAAACTGTTTCAAATTGCCCCTTTTTCTTCTCTTTGTTGGAGCCGCACGTTCTTCGAGACAAGCGGTAAGCGATTATGCCATCTTTTCTGGGACATGATCCGCGGATGTTAGGCCGCATTTTGAACAACTGCGAATCATGGATAGAGAGCGACGGTAATAAATCTGACTCATGTTTGAGAGCATCCGAGTTCGAATCCCGGTCGGTGGGTGAACGCGACGGATCATATCGAGCAGTATGGGGCCCGGGGGCTGCCGTTTTTTTAAAACTGAGAATGGTGGCCCGTAAAAAAAATGGCGCTGCCTAAAGGATCCTGAAACTGAGTTGACATTCAAATCACATTATTGTAATCTTCGTTCGGCGAATTAGCATTACAAATTTATATAAAAATAAATTCTGCTGCCGCTCCACGAAATGTCCTTCTATTTTGCGAGGGGTGACCGTGTATGGGCACGATGCATCAAGTCTATAGATACGGATGTTTTATTTATGGTGTATGAAGGTGTGTGTATCTCCTCTCACGAAGAGTAAAAAAAAAATTTTTTTTGACTCGCGGGCTTCGAAGGTCTAAACGTCTTGAATACCAGAGGCACCACATATACGTACGACTATATAAGGGGGGAAGGGGAGAAGAAAGAAGGGGGAGAAAAAATGGCGCACATTAATGCATATAAAATAACCTTTTAGGCTTTAGATTTCAGCCACAAATGAGATTGCTTTTATGTGTGTAAAAGAACTATTGGCGCGACCGCTGAAAAGGAAAGAAAAAGGGACCATTCGTGTCAGGTTGTTTATCGACGAGTTAGTATTCCAGTCTCGAATCCTGAGAATTTGAATCTCGATGCCATCAGCCTCCGTCCATGACAAACCAACAGGAGTCAGTCTATTTCACCTGTGCATCACTTTTATTTGGAGACCTCTGGTGGCTTTCCAGAGAATCAGTCGGCTCGTTGCGAATTGTGGTTCGGCTCTTCTAGCGGGCAATGCGCCACTAGCGGTGGCGGCTGCAATCTATCAGAAGAGGAAATGAGCGCCACCTGTTGTTAACACGCCGCGCACATACACCGCGTCACACCAAGGAATAAAATGGAACAACTCTGAAGCCGATTTTTTTATTCTGAATATATTTCTAAATTTCCTTTTTGATTTTCTGACTATCAAAATTTAATTTCATATTGATTATCGCTCTACACTCAAAAGCGTAAAATCACGAAAGTTGTTTTTCCTGCATAGCACGGGTGCTCGTACAGTTTCTAAAAAGTGCAATCGGGGGTAAGTAATTGGCTCAGTCAAAGACAAAAGTCTAGCAACAGATCGACAATTTGCAAACCGGAAGAGGATGTTTTCCCCGCAAAACACTGGTGCTTGTACTGTATCATAATGTTTATCAGGGGTGACTGATTTGACTATCGCTATTTGCTAAATCCTTTTTTAAAAAAGTTGATATGCTTGCGTTGGTTTTATTGACTATCGAATTTTTCTATATGCTTGAAACCTGTCTAAATATAATTTCCTCTTTTTTATTATTTTATTAAAAATTGAACCAGAAACACAAATATAATTTTGACAGATTAAAAATATTTCAATTTCCTACTTTTTTTTTGTTTCCAATCAACTGTAGAAACTGAAGAAACAAACAATGTATCTACTAAAATAAACACATTTAATTTTATGCAATATAAGAAGGGTTCCCGGCTTTGCCTGGGTTTACAGTAACCACCAATGAAATAAAAAATGAATTATTTAAATTTACCGGCTATTT
>JAQGBY010006800.1:0-12593 GCA_034698785.1 Mycogona germanica | reverse complement strand
ACCTTTAATTAAAATATTTCTAGATCTCAATTCTAGTGGCTAGTTAGAAAGAGAACTAAATTCAAAAAACCAAAAGTAAAATCCAAAAATGAAGTTGAAAATAATTTAGAATTTAGAATAAAATAATTCTAAATTGAAATAGTTTATTTACAGCTGAACTGGTCCTGACTCTTACTAGTGCTGGTGACTATCTATTTAAGATTTCCCTATTTGTAACTGAAGAAGCTCTAAAATAGTAGGCTTAGCATTTTCATGTAAGTCAGTGATGATAACTGAAGATGTTATCTCGCGAGATGAAAATCGAAGTCTTTATCTTTATTGATGATTATTTCAACCGAAGATGGAGCTCTGGATCTGAAGATGGTGATGCTGAAAGAGTGTATTGAAGCACACGTGACGCGCATCCTAGCCTTAAGACTATGTGAGTGGGTCAGGCCGGGAAATGTCCCAAAATAGTAGGAACGGTCACTCACGGCTTTTGCCAATCTAATATCAGTGGGGTGGTTTATTAACTAAAACCCATTCGTGTAGAACATGCCCCAACCCATTAGACACGGATCATGGTTACCTTGTGTACCTCACTTACAAATGACAAACTCCAGAACCAACTTATGTTGTTGAAAAGTTCCACCCTCTGGAGTTGATAATGTTGTCAGATGAGCCTGGTGCTGGAAAAAAATGTTGCAATACCAATATTAAATTCTGATTCTTACAAATAGCCACTGACTGATTTAATGGAGTGTGAGCAAATTTTTATTACTGAAAAGTTATATTAATTTCAAATCCATTTATTGCCCCTTGCTACTGTAAATACCATGCATTGGCCAATTTTTTAAAGATAAAGCAGAAAACCACTATTTAAATTATTTAAATAGCTATTATCGAAGACTGCCTATCCTTAATATTTGATTTTAAATTTCGAAAATTTTGTACAAAATCCCTATGTCAAAATTGTCACCCTAAACATTTACATGTTATAAAAAAGAAGTGACAGTTTTGAAATTGCTAATTTTACTCTGAATCAAATCAAAAAATCTTGGATTTTTATTCCCAAAAGTTTAGTCAAATCAGACCCAAAAGTGCATAGCAATTAGATCCACAAGTTATTTTACGAAAATATTTATAATTATTATTATTAGCCCATACATGTAAATCACTTACAGTTGACAAATTATCTCAAAAGGCAAAATGAGATCTGAATGTTCATACAGACAGTAAAAGTCTATGATGAACTATCCCTAAGGATGTTAACTTAAATTAACTTCATAGAAAACAATTTAAACTCCAAGAACAGTCAGTAACCAGTGACTAAAGGCTGACTGCACAATATCAGAAAATTCCAAAATCAATCGAAAGTCATTAGACCTTGATTGAACATATCAACAATGAAAAGATCAATATTACTCACTAATATATTCGATCAAGAAATGCTGTAAAAATTTATTAGCAAGAAAAGCAAGAATTGTGAATTTTGAAACACGATTAGAACAAGATGGCTACCTTGCTCCTCCCCCCCTTTAGATTTGCTATTTCACGCGGAAGGCGGCCATTTTGAAAAACTGAAGGATTTAGTGCAAAAATTTTCTCTTCTGAGTAATTAAGGCATTCGCTTCTTTAATTATCAATTTATGACTTAAATTATACGCTTACGCGTGGCCATCTAATTTTAGGGTAAGAAAAGAGGTGTTCTCGGCACCATTGTAAAGCTGTGGGATTAGCTAAACATTATATTAAATTATCCTAGTTCGACCATCCCGATCCAAACAAAATTCAAATCCACAAATTTATCTCTAGATCAAAATTTATATAATTTCTTTTTGCACAAATAAAAATGACTTATATAATTTATCAAGATTTTTTTGGTTTACATAAGTCAATCGCACACTTTGCCAAAAACGTTATTTTGATTGGGGAGCTACCCCGCTTACGCTTTAATTGTTCTCTAAAATGATGTTTCTCACCCACGTCGGGAATTCATCGTCAATTTTGATACCGTATCATCACACACCAACGTCGATCTCCTTCGGCTAGTGCCGATGACCTCTCTCAAGAAAGGTTGGCCTACTGGTTCCTCTCCCCGCATGTCACGTCGATCTTGCAGTTTTGTGTGGGTCGAGAAACCGGGCAACCTTACTTGTCGATAGCATCCATTTACGATGCTCAGGACCGTATCCAGCGGTAGCGTAAATTATTATCCGATGTAACTTCACTTGGCGAACGGCTCGAAATATCTCGATGAACGTTCAAGAATTGCCCGACTCGGCATTTACCAAATCGCGTTCACGTGGAAAACTTCACCATACATGATGTTGAGGTAGAGTGAGGGAAAGCGCCAAAATATGTTGCCATGCCCATAGGCACGGGTGACGACATTTTTGTTGCTGCAAATTTTGCGGACTTTTTATTGTCCTTGAGACAAAAGTTCATTTCTTCGAGAGAAAAGAATACTCGACTAGTTAAACTGGTCAGCTGGGAAGGAGTGACCCCGCATCGCAGCGCGTAATCGCGGAGCTGGACTCGGGTCACGGTGGCGCACCTGGCGACAAAACATTTGCCGCTCGCCACTAGGGGCGCATAGAGGTCAGGTGACGATGAAAGCGCGGGGCAATAGTTGCCGCTATCGATGGTTGCGACCATCGATAGCTGCAACTAATGTCCCAACGCTTACATATAAATAACAGGAAAATCAGCAACCAAAGAACCCACAGCAAATGGCTGGGAGAACCGATGGTCCCTGTACCCTTACTAAATTACAAACAAAAAATATAAATATTTACCAGCTGCCTCACTCATAAATTGTCCGCTCTTAAAAAATCTGTAGCACAATGGGGGGAAGAGCACAAGTGACTGACTTGATGTCCAACCAAGTGTCTGATTAACTGTTGACAAGAGCCTGACTCAGTGTCACTACTCTGTCTGTTGTGGTGAACTTCTTAGTGTCCAACTAAGTGTGTACAAATGCAGATCTACTAGCTCTATTTATACTAATAAATGAGAGAGAGAGGCATGCTGGGAAGGCTCCAACCTCCAACCAATCACAATTAAGCAAGGTGCCTCCCCCTGGTGGTTGAGTTCTCAATTAAAACAGATAGCCTCATAATGGAAGTTTCTCAACAAAACGTCATTTGGCCATAAAAAAGGTTCCAACTGTAGTAAAAACAATTTTAAATACAATTCTGAAAGGTGAACACCCACACAATCCAATAAGCTAAATAAAACGAAAATCGAACAGTTGGATCAAACGATATACATAAAAACGTCCGATACAAAAAATGAGGTCCGCGCAGAAAGCACAAATAACATGAAAATTAAAACAATGAACCGATATATTTTGTCAATTAAACATTTAAAACCCAGAGGGAACCCCACTCTTCGAGGGAACCGGTCATTATTACAAATTACACTGTGTAAAACACAAAAAACATTACAAACTACAAAAAATACACTTTTCACCGGACACTTCATCTTTAACCAGATGTTTAACATTATCGTTCTGCCTCCCTGGGCAGCACCGTGAAATAGGCACCCAATTTATGGTCGAACCACCTCTCTCGATGGCAATTTCACCCGGATTATGACAGTATGTCCTGCTCGAGTATTTTTAAATCGTTTTTGCATTAGACGGCAAGGGTTGTTTTTGTAATTGTCACCACTTCAATAAACACTCCTTCGAACCCTAAATTGAGCTTCCTTATTTTACCATTTTTTGAATGTCTTCTTTTTAATTCACGAGACTACATTTATAAATATGTGACAATATTCACCTATCTCTTAACTTGAGGGTGATGGTTTAAGGTCTCTCTCCCTGACCATCACCAAAGTGAAAGTCTAAGAGGAGTGACCAGTGTGTGCTGTACTCTTTCCGAGACTTCTTTTTCACTCATTTACTGGACTTAGCTTATTGCTGCAAAGCAATTGGCTGATCACCTGACTGGCAATTACCTGATAGATTATTATGAAGTCTCTGTTGATTTATGATTGCACTTTTTAAATCTTTTGTGTTCCAAGGCAGATCTGAACTGCTTGAAACAAATTTACTTGTGATAAACATGTTGACATTTATATGATAAACTTCAAAACAAAATACGACACGTCGTGGTGCAGTTGATTTAGCGACTGACTGGCTCGGCGGTCCCAGGTTTGATTCCCGGTGCGGGCTTTCGAAAATTTTGATCTTGGGGTACTGGTCATTCCCCTCGTATAGTGCCTAAGCACCATGAGAGGACATAACACCTAAGGTGTGGTTGACTACAGTTGGTTTGGGGAAAAAATGTTTCCACTTATTTTTTTTAAATTTGTATTGGGGGCATTCTCCGTCACTCCCCCTCCCAAAGAAAGGGACGACTCCGCCCACCCCCAAGCCTGGACTAATCAAACGGATATTTGGGGGTGGATGCCCCGGGTGAAGGCCACCAGCTCACCCTTCTGCAGTTTGGTTGTCTTCATTTTTTGTGTCATGTCCTTCCTGTGAATCCTTACTGTCCCAAACGAGTCAGTCCTCCAGTAGGTCGGCCAAGTTGGGAGACATGTAGAAGTTATTGGCCGTGAGACAATAGCCCTGGTCCCGCAAGTTCATCACAACTTGAACTGTCAGGGGCTCATTTTTATACTTTTCATCCAGAGTAGATAATGCCTTTCCCAGTGTAGATAATGGATGACCAGACAAACCCAGTGCTTGCCTCACACAGTATGAAAAACTTCATGCCAAACCGGGCTGCATTTCAGGGGCATGAACTGCTTCCAGCCCAGGTTGCCCTTGTGCAGGAAGAGACTTATCAATCAAAATTGTCTGACCTGGGCTGTAGGCAGTTTAAAATGTCTCTAGCATGACAGAATTAATGGGCCGCACCTTCCAAAGCTTCCAGCAGGGGTGGGTGTCCTTTTCCTGTTGGATGGCCACATTATCAACTAAGTGCATGAACCGGTGATCATGCTGAACCGGCGCTCCTGCATGTAGCACCGGAAGAAGGGGGTCTCCATCTGCTCACTGCTGGACCAGTAGCTCTCCACAGTGGGCTTGCTGATCACCCTGTGCTGGATGACCAGGGCCAGCCACACCCAGAAGTCATCAGCAGTCATGTCGGCCCACTGCCGGAACCACAATTTGGGTGTGAGGGCCAACTCCTGGCCAGCATACCTGTTGGACTATGTGACTATTATGTCCACCATATCTTCTGACAAGAACACTTTGAAGATCTCCAGGGGGTCCGAGTCAACACTTAACTTGTCAGTAATGATGCTGGTTGGATCCGGACTCCCCTGGAATGGAAATGCTGGACAGGCCGGATCCTCAGGTCCAGCCAAATGCCACATGCTGATTTTGGGAAGGAGCCTTGCCCAATGACGCACACTGCTCTCTACACTTTCACTATTACTTTCTTCATCAGAACTGCAGAGTTCCGACAAATATTCACTGCTGGATGACCTAGACACATTTGTAGCACTATCCCTGGGGTCATCCAGCTCTTGATCCAACAAATTCAGTGACAAATCCGGCAATTTTGTGGCAGATGTGCCACATTTTCACGTCGTTTCCATGCGAGCGGCCATTTTTCTCTTTTTTTGGCGCATGCGCATTTTGCCTCCCCTCACATCACTGAGTCGCTGCTACATGTCGACACAGTGACCACAGTGACCGCATAATCATGAGTGCAATGCCATTGGAAAGGCCGTGAAAGCGTGATTCCAATAGTGTTGGACCAATGACTAGGGGATTCGTGGGCGACTGGCAAAAAATCCCTAAAGTGCTGCAATGAAAGTATTTTAGGGCTGCCGGCACAGATGGCTTTTTGAAGTGGCAAGACATATTCATCACTGCCGGTCAAAGGGTTAAATGAGAATTTCTAAAATGGTTTTTGTGATTTTTTATGTATTTCTGCTAATAACCTTTTCGGTAATTTGTATTTTTTATTTCTGTTAGGTTTATGTAATACTAAGGGTGCCCACCTCTATTAATCATATTGGAATTCTGCTGGCTTTTCAGGCCAGCTGCTGTAGTAAAAGACACAGACTCACACACACACTCACGGAAAAGACCATATGTAAACAAACACTGTTTTAATCAGTGATAAACACACAAAAAACCACAAGGGGAAAAAACATTCGTAACATAAAATCATTTGCCAGTCGATGGTTCAACTATCGATTCAGTGACGTAGCAGTACCACCTGCTACATCACAGCCAGTGACATCAGCAAACCAGTCTGACGTCACTGGCATGGGGCAAACACAATTCCCCCTTGAATGAGTCAAATCTCCAACAAATCAGTGTTTGTTTTTATCCTAGCTTTATTTAGTATTTTTTGGTAGAATTTCAAACTTTCAAAAGAAACACTACTTTATACAAGAATTTTTTTAAAAGAATGTCCGTGTGAATTTTAGTTGAGAACATAAACTTTGGGACATACCAAACAAAAGATACAAACATGAGTGGCGGACTTGTCTGTTTATATTATAATAATAGGAATATTAATAATAATAATAGTAAAATACTATTAGAAACAGATGAGTCTGCCACTCATGTTTGTATCTTTCATGCAGTATGTCCAAGAAATTCATGTTCTCGACAACTTAATATGTTTTTATTAGTGGAGGCATGGAAGTTTCCATACCCTGGTTGAAGGTGATTTCACCAGAGGGTGACTCTACTGATATCCCCTCATTGGCTGGAGGTAATCCCTGCTCCCCTCCTTTTCCATCATGCCACTCTTTTCATCTGAGAGGTATATAAGGAGGCTGCAGCTCAGAACCAAAGCACTTATTTATGGGAAGGCAACCAGATAAGTCACTTTTCCACTTACCACTTGGCAGACCCACTATCAAGCTGGTAAGGCTGCATTAGACCAACAGATGGATCTTTCTGTTATACTTACACTATGGAGCAAAGCTGGCAACAAGGCAACACTCAGTTCTGCTGCAGTGATGGCTGTTGTCTGGGTCTCTCCAGGCTTTCTCTTATGTCATATATATTTGCTTCACATACTGGGACACGGTCATAAACATGGTAACACTCTGTTCTTCTGCTGTGAGGGTTGTTGTCTCTCTGGGCTTTTCTCTCACATGACCTTCACACACACTGGAACGAGGTCATCAATACAGTAACACTCAGTTCCGCTGCAGTGATGGCTGTTGTTGCCAAGGTCTCTCCAGACATACACACACCACATTCAAACACACTTGATTGTTCTTCACAAGTAAGAGCATTGTGCATTTGACCCCTAGAAAAGGCTCTACCCAAACTAACTTTTTTTCCAATCTCATTTTACTGCCAAACGAGTTTGTTGCTTCTCTTATAATATAACTGGTGTACACCCCAGATATTTATTTGTATCAATTTGTATAAGTTGCAAGGAAATACCCTTCTTGTAATTGTTTTTGGGAGTTGTTAATGATATTTATTTGCTTAACCCTTTAACTGAGAACAAGTTAACTCATCTTCAATTAAAAATAAATTGTCACAAAATTATACCAATCACAGATAAATAAGCACATGATTGGCTAGATCAGAGTCCATAGATATCAATAGCTACAAGTATTTGTAGCACCATTTAGCTGCAGCTGCCATAAATAAATGCAAAAGAGTGCATTTTTGCGAGTTTTCTTAACGTTTTTGCTGTGGTAGTAGTTGAGCTGGCAATGCAGGATGTACTCCAGAATCATGATTCCACCATGCAGTGCTAAAAGGAGGAGGTCGTCCAGAAGCTGGTTCAGCTGCTCCCTGGTCAAGGCCCACTCCCTCCGGCACCACATGCTGGAGTCACGACTCCAGTGCCCATTTAGCAATAACAGATTTTGTGGTGTGGGTGTGCCACATGTCCATAATGATTTGCATCAATTGTGTCAGGATTTTTATCCATTTTACAAGTGCTTCCAAAAGTTGTTCCAGTTGTATTATTTGTTAGTGTATGTGTTTGAAAGTGCTTCAAAGTGTCTACAGTGGATTATATTAGGCTTTTAGGTAAATACAACTTGTACAACTCATCATAGCGCAGTTGGTTTAGCGCCTGACTGTGGTTCGGCAGTCCTGGGTTCGATGCCCGTTGCGGGCTCTCGATTATTCGATCCCGGGGTACTGGTGAAAATGTGCCTCTCACATAGTGCCTAAGCACTTGGAGATGTACAAAAACTCCTGTTGTAATATACACTTCAGTGAATAAGTGTTCTAAGTGTTTTAGTAAAAAAGTAGTCTTAAAATATGGGTTTTGTTGGGCAAGTATGACGGACTGCGGTTCGGCGGTCCTGGGTTCGATTCCCGGTGCAGGCTTTGGCTCGGGGTACTGGTGAAAATGTGCCTCTCACATAGTGCCTAAGAACCGAGAGGGGTACATAATCTTCCTGTTGTGACCCGTCACTTCAGTGAATTTATAAAAATAAAAATTAAATTTAAAAAAAATTAAAAAATAAAAAAAAAGTAGGGATTTTATTTAACATATGTTTTTAAAATATGATAATCCGGTCATTGTACTTCATTTCAAAAGAATCACATAAAAATGGGAACAAAAAATGTATTTTTTATTTAAAGAGTTCACGATTAGTGAAATATATTATAAATGTTTGATGGAATTTGTCTATAAAAACAGGAGTACTATAAGCATGACTGAAATACACTTATAATTTATTTGTTTTGATTTCACATTTTGAATCCTCCCTGATTCTGGCCCCACCTTGGACTAACTACCCCATAAGAAACACATTCACAAATAAATGAGAACCTGACTTTTTACTGTCTGATGTGAAAACAGATTATTGTTCCTTACAATACTATTTAGTAAAAAGATCACACACACTTTCCCCCAAATTAAAGTTCGATTTTTTAGTGTCTTTCTTTTACTTATCGTTCATCGAGTTCTCTCTACTGGATGTTCACACATACGTGGTACACATGGCAGAGCTCAATCCCAATTGGAAGCGGGTGCGGCATGAAATTCTGGCCCATACGTCTGGGGGACTACTGGTCCATGCGCATGGTGTATCTCACTTTTCGGTTGTCACCGTTATCGCCATCCGTCGCACAGACCAGGGCAAACCTCCTCTTCTTGGTTGGGTTGTTGTAGTAGCTCTACACATTACTGGTGTGGCATTGGGTTATCCAAATAGAGACCTGACTCGGTCTTAACGCAAAAACGCATAAACATGGTTGAGAGACACGATGCACCCACTAGCGAATAGAGTTATGCTGTTACATTGTGTTAATGAAATAGGTGCAGGGTAGACCAGAGGTTGTTGGCTCACTGGTTGCTGAGGCAAGGAGTGACCCCGATCGCCGGCTTGTGATCACCGCCGTTGGGTTGGGCGATTGTAGCTCCCCTGTTGGCCCTGGGCTTTAGCCATTAGCCAAAGGGGGAACCCAATTAATTGGTGGTTATTTAACATGTGAGCTCAGTCGCGGAAGATGTAGCTAGCCTTCGATCTGTCACCAGACACGTGAGCTCGGTCACATAACCTACATGCTCCCTCGATCTGTCAGTGGTTTGACATTAGCATCAAACTAAGTCACTCCACCACCAGGCTCCTGAAAATGAGACACAACATCACCATGATCTTTGTCTGATCTTTGAATGTTCTATTGACCCCGACCCTGACTGGTTAGAACAGCTAGCCCTTGCTGGACTCGCAACACATGGTGCAACACTAGCATTCTTATCAGAATCCAGAGCTCCACTTTCGGTTCCAGATGCTGACTCGGGTGCTCCAGCAAGGCGTTTGATGACTTTGTGCTGCAGGTTCTCTCGTCGTTGCAAACCGCTTCTGGTCCACTGCTAGCCCAGGACCAAAAAGACTCTTTCGGCCTGTGTGTTCCGGAAGGTTTGGCTGTGACGACGATGGCCAACCTTGCCCTTAATGGCCACCTTAACAGGTGTAGGTTGGGCCGCTCCTGCTGCTGGAGGTGGTCGAAGCTTGCCTTGGGTCAGCCCCCCCTTTGGCTTCCCATGGTTGTCAAGTTGAGGTTCCTTGACCTATTCTGCCGGTGCTTCTGACACTAACACGCGCTTGCCAGATGATTGTCTTCTTCTCTTCCCCTTTGGCATGGCTCCGGTTTCTTTTGACGGCCCGGGTTTCATCCTACCTGTGTCCGCTGATGATTAACCAGCACTCCCACTGTGCTCGAAGTCCTTTGGAGGTTCAGCCATTTGCTGTAAGGCCTGGCCATAGGATGAATTCCTCCATAAGTTTACATAATATGCGGCTTCTTCATCACTTGAGGTATCCACTATAAGACTCTTCTTCGAGTCACAGAGTCGGCTGACAGCGAGGAGTAGATGCTTCCTTTCCAACTCCTGGTAATAGAGCCTGCATTGTCTCTTTTCCTCTTCTGATTCCAGAGATAGGAGATCCGACTTACGGGCTATGCCAGGAGTCGGGCTTCCGGAGATGCATCTGGACTCCTCTTGTCCTGGCTTTGCTGTCTATCTTCGGGATAGCCTCCCACATTTCCAGATGACCGACGCATCTGGGTGGCTGGTAACTGCTGGTTGGGAGATGGAACTGTGCATGCTCCTTGCTCCCTAGCAGTCCCCTGCACACTCGAGTGTCTTCTTGCCAGAGGCCACTGCATCATCATCTCGAGACCATCAGTGCTCTCTGGTGAGCACTCCAAGTCCTGCAGTTGGGAATCCTCCACCTCTCCTCTCCCCTGCCTGGGTGACCTTATGGTGTCGAAGATCCGGACATCTTGCATCCTTAATGCTTGTCTGGGGTTCTCCGTGTCACCTGACAGGGGATGAAGATGACGGTCCCCGTCCTGTGTTGGCTGGTGCACCGGCCTCACACTGGGACTCCCCTGAATCTGCGTTGATTCCAAATCAACCAGATTAGGGTTCTCTGCAGGTGCTGACTGGTTGTGACGCCAACCATCAGCTGGATCACGGTAGCGGTTCAGGCCGTTCGTGTCCATGGCTCCTCAAAAGTCACCCGAACTCTGTTGATATCTGGTTCTTGGTGTTTTGAGGCAACCCTTCTGGGATCCACCCTGTTAAGCACTTGTCACAGGTCCATTGCTGGCTTAGCAGGTGTCCAGGGCAACTGTGTCTGACGATGATCCCTAAATCCATCATCAGTACTCCAGGATCTGGTCGTCTTTGCTGGATCTTCCGGCAGAGGTTCTGCCTCGGCTATTCGGAATTCCTCTTGCAAAGAGTGCGGCAGCAAGTGTTCTGGCCTGTCTACCCAGGCTTCTAACTTGCTGACGTGTACAGGCACTGGCAGCGCACCTCCAGTGTCTATTTGATAGCAGTTGTCACTGAGCTTGGCAACCACTTTGTAGGAACCATGGTAATTGGCGAGAACCATGTCTCCTATCTTAAAATCTCCAAATCACCGGTTATGATCATATTGCTCTTTCTGGGCTTGTTGAGTGAAACTCAGTTTCTCCTTGATGTTCTTTAGGAGTTCGCCAAACCCATACTTGGTCTGGCCCAGTGGGAGTCCATCTGCCGATGAACGAACTCCCCAACTGGATGTCCAGTGAAGGCATCTTTGGAATGATGCCGAAGACTGCATCATACGGCGTTACATGGGTCGATTTTGGGACAGCTGTGTTCATCTGGAACAACGCTGATGGCAGGAATTGATCCCATTTGTGTAATGACCTGGGAACTAAAAATAGCTCCTCCCAGAAATGCCACTTGCGCCCAGAAAGGGGCACTTACTTAAAACCAGGGAAAGAACACAAAAGAAAACACTAGAGCGAAGACACAGTAAAAAATATAGGTTTTTATTTTAAACCAATAAACTTAAGATAAATAAAATGCGCACGCACACAAACTTCGAGCGCACACTAATAAATGAACACTACAACAACTAAAGAAAACACAACAAGCAACACTGCTGCAGACAGTGACACTAAACTAAAGACCTCACGCTAGCTCAGCACGCACAACAAAAGTTTGCTCAAAAGTTCAAGCAGGCACACCACTAACAAGTCCACGCGAAGAAACAAAAGCAGCTGTTAACCTGAAGCAAAACCCTAGCAAAAGGCACAGTCAATAAAAACAAAAATCAAAAAAGCTGACACAGCACCCCACCGGTAGGGCACTGTAAATTGAAGAGCTCCAGCAACAAAAGGAGCAGCCACTCCAAGACCAGGCTGGTCCACCTCTGGCTCAGGCTGGATCCATCAGCAGCCACCATAGAAGGGAAGACCAATGGGGATCCTGGAATCCACAACCAGAGGATTCAGGATCCAAACAGGAACAGGGAAGTCCCAAACACAGGGGAAACTCCTCCTTGTAGATCCACTGATGTCACCCAAAAGTGGGGAGCAAATCAGGATAGCAGGGAAGTGAGGACAGCATGGACACAGGAGGCGAGCAACTATACAGATAAATAAATTACAATCACTCAAGCATTAATAAACAAATCAAAACCAAATATTTAAATGACTGGAAACTGTAACCAAAACCAAACCAGAAATCAACTTAAATAAATAAATCCAAAATCCCACAGCAACTAAATAACTAGAACTGCAGACCCACTAAATAAATAAAACCATTCAATTCATTTGACTAATCCACAAATAAAACCCTTAAATAAATAAATCTAACTAAAACCTAAACTACCAAATTCACTAATAAACTCAATTAATTATTTACATC
>JAQGBY010006799.1:0-12594 GCA_034698785.1 Mycogona germanica | reverse complement strand
GGAAGCATGCATAATGCAACACTTGTCAACATTGAGTTGCAGCTGCCATTTCTCACACCAAGCAGCTATAGCATCTATATCTTTCTGTAATACAGTCGATAAGTGCGTACAATCGATGGTGTCGACAGTATCGCCCATCTTAAACCTATCGATAGTAGCAATTATATCGCCGGAGAAGATATACGAAGGGAGGGTGCGACTACAGTTCCCCGATGTTTGGCGGTAGTTGCCCGATATTTGGCAAATGTTTGGACGAAACCTCGTATAAAAAGTTTAACTTCAAAAATGGCCCATGTGGGTATCGAACCCACGACCTCCGCGTTATTAGCACGGCGCTCTACCAACTAAGCTAACAGGCCATGACTACCGAAAACAGTTGCATTTTAATCAATAATGTTAAAAGCCCCCAGGTGGCGGTCGAGCCACTGACGTCAGACATATGGCAAGGAAAAAGAGGTCACAAGGTGAACGGGTACATTTGATTTTGTTATCCTGTGCAAAATGTTTTCCTCAATGCTTCGTCTATAGAGTTTTTGAAGTTGTTCAAATAAAATTTAAAATTTCGTCTTTGTCAATCTCAAAATGGCATTTACACCAAACTCACTTTATCATCCCTCGACGGGTCAAGCAAAAATAGGAAATTGGATTTGACAATCCCACCACGGATTTGCCAGAGTCGAGTAGGCCTATGGGGCAGCGACAATCACGCCAACTTGTCTCTCGGGGGAGAAACAGAGTGGGCAAATAAGAAATTGCAGTTGGCGTTAAGACGGATAGGACTCTACTCCTTCCTTCATCATTGCCACCCCATCATCCCCTTCCTTTCTATCTCTCACAAACAACGCCGCCAACAATAGCGATCATTTTTTTCGCCGTCTTTCCGTTCTATTCCCTTAAGTCATTACACAGTAACCGAGTTTCAACCATATTTCTTTTTATGCCGCTTTGTTTCTTGTGTCGGGTTTCACTCTCGATGATGATTAGGTTAGGACGCGTTCTGTAGGTTCGACTACTCAGGCTGCTGGCACAGCTGGTAAGACAACTAGCGCCGCGCTCGGAGCTAGTCGACAAAAAACAACCGCTCCATCGTGACAGTCTCGCATTATCATGATTGCAGGGAATACTTCTTGTCATGGTTACTTTTTTTTTTTTTTGGACTGCTAATAGAGTCGAGAGTTGCGTTCATGGGTTTATTTTTACGTGGGGTGGAGGAGGGGAACGTTGGCAGCAAATCCCTCGGTGAGATTTTGTCGACCATTTACCCCACTTTATCTGGGCACGCCTACACACTACCGACCACGAGAGCAAATCTTAACAAAACTAGGTCTTGCCAAAAAAAACTCCATTCATTTTTCATGTCCTGTGCAGGGGACGCAGTGGCTTATCCTTCCTCAAATAGTTATTTTACTATTTCTGGAGACATAAACAGTCTGTTCGTGCGCTTGCGATAATCTTATCTGAAACTAAAGAAATTTGCCGGCTTTTCTCGAAAGTCCCCGTCATGTCGGCGAAATGTTTTTCAAATATTCAAAAACCCCGTTCCCTCACGTATCAACAAATGACGTAACAACACTGGTTTTTAATTTAGTTTAGAAATTTAAATTGCCAAGCATTTGAAAAAACTATAATCTGTTTTAAAACACAAAAGCATTTTATTCCGAATTTGTTCAATAGCTGTCTAAGGTATTACACGATTTACAGATAGGAAATATTGAAATCTGACTGGCAGCATTGGTTGATATCACGTGATGGCGCCATTTTGGAAAAGTGGAGACGCCATATTGGATTTTTCTTTCAAAGCGTTGTTTTAAAATAAACTTTAAGTGGCTGAGTTATCGAGAAATTCAAAAAATAACATGCACTCGACTACAAATTTGCAAAACTATCTACAGCTCAAATTTGATTCAATTTCGTTAAGCTGTTCTTAAGTTTACACAAGAACAGACAGAACAATTTACCCGAAAATAATTTTTAAAAAGTATAGATTCTAATTTATAATTAATTTAATTTATAATTTATTAATATATTCTAATATAGATTCTTAATCTTGTAATGATAATTGAAAGCGGAGCTAAATAATCAGTTTTTCTATTTCCTGGCATACTTTCTTATGATTTTTTTTATTTTTACTGCACAACTACGTCATTTCGCAAGTTGATCAATTAATTGTGTTGTCTCTTGTCGTGCCATAGTCTGGAATATATCGTGAGTAAGCTAATGCCGGTGGCTGGTTCTGTACGTGCTTATTTGTGAGGAGCGCAACACCATTGGACGACACCAAACATCACCGACCATTAATCGATGTGCCTGCTCTTACCTAATTGCATCTGCCATTACTTCATTTACTATATACCGGAACAGAGTTCGCTCTCGGGGAATCGAATTGTTGTCGCTGACGGACACCCCGTCACCAATGGGGAGACGACTAGAAGTCCGGCCAACGCCTTTAGACTATATGTATTTGTTCTACTGCTGCGGACCATCGACTGCACCGACACCCTGTACGCTGTGCAATTAGCTCGATTAAAGTGGTTTCCGGCGCGTGGCTCACGTGAGCCGAACCAGCTCTCGCCACCCCAAAGTCCACCCCCAAAAGGCCACCCCTAAAGGCCATCCCATCGGATGACATCTCCCCGCGGTCAATAGCAAAGCGGATGGTCCGATTATGGAGAAACATGGATAGTCAACGACGTAAATAGACTGAGCAAAATTGTGATCTTCGATTATGTTCGACTACACTTTTGTGACCAACGATGCGTCTCTTGCACTTGTCATTGAATCACTTAAGAACGAAAGAATTGATAGACATGGACATTAAAGCCCAACACCTCATATTTTAATTCGATTGCTGAACTGATTCTCGAAATCTTTTACCAATAAATCAACTAAGCTATTTTGTTCACTCGAATGAAGCCGTGAAGAGACTAAAGATTAGAACGAATCGAGTTTCGAAAAGCTCCCCATGATGCTGTACCGCAACGCACGCAATTCACTCTCTAAGCCATTTCTAGCACGACCCATAACTATATAAAATATTTGAACTTTAACCCTGCTTATCAGCAAGTAAGATTTGTAAAATAATAATCTTTAATCACAAATCTGTATTATAATCTTAAATGTCCGCTTCTTTAATTATTTTTACCTGTCTGCTTCCACGTTTACTTACGAACGGTTTGACGAAATTGAAAATACAAGAAATCAGCCACTAGAAGATTTTAATTAAAAAACAACCTTTCACCAGAAAATTCCAAGATGGCGTCTCCACTTGTCCAAAATAACGCTGTCGCTATTAAGTGCTACCAATGCTGCCAGTCACATGTCCATATTTTCTATTTGTAAATCGTTTAATACCTGAGAGAGCTATTTAACAAATTCGGGATAAAATGCTTTTGTGTTTTAAACAGATTAGATGTTTAAATTGCCTAAATAAAATTAAATAAAAATGAGTTTGAAAAAAATATATAAATTATATTAAAATTACGTCATTGGCATGACTCGTGAGTCAACGGGATTTTCAAATATTTGCAAAACATTTCGCTGAGATGACGGGGACTTTCGAGCAAAGCACAAAATGATCATTGATCAAGAAAAGCGAGAGAAAAATTAAATATCCATGAAGCCGAATACTCGGTGCTATCATTTAATCAGTCTGTTGGGGTCTTTGGTTCCTGATGATTGAATGCGATTGCTGATGACAGAATTTTGCACGGTTCCACTGCTTCGATCCGTCTCCACGGTGCAGAATATCACCACCAACAAACGGAATCGAGTTTGTCTCGTGATCATCAAACTTCCAACGCTTTTCCCTTGCAAGACTTATGGAATATGTGTCCCACTTCACCCCAAGGAATTTGTGTCCTCCCGTTGGCCATCCCTTAACCCCTATCCATACAGCATAATATAATAATGTTTGTTAGGAAGGAAGACCTTACCAGCTTTTCAACCTCAAAGCCCTCTTCTCCCAACAGGGGACAAACAGGCAATTTATCCTAGCCTAGATCTGACCTTTAACCAATCAGGGTTCAAGATATTATATGAAGGGGCGAAAGTCAAAGTTGTGTTGGTCGGGTTTTCTTGAATTGTAAAATAACGAGTTTTTACTAGAAGTTTCATAATGCGGTTAAGGTATCCAGCATCCAGCATGTTGTTCTCTCTATTGCAGTCCAAGCAATTATCCTGTATTTTGTTATCGAGGTAAGGTACTGTTGTTTTGTCGCCATTCAGGATAATCAAGTGTGCATTTGTGGTTAGTGGTTTGTCATAAAATAGCAATTGCACTTGAAACTTGTAGCCTAGCAACTATTTGTGGTCTGCCCTAGAGACACACACAATGGACACGAATGAGCACGAATATGACAAACGGATATTAAGCGGATATTCCACATTATTCTATGAAACGCTATTGACACGACTAAAATCATATTAAATATGAATGCCCTCTGGTCCAGGCGACCAGTCTCCAAATACATAGATTCGCTATTTTAAGTCGTTCATTCATTGATAAATATTGATACAAATAAGTGTGAAATAATGTTTAAAATTGAACAATCCCCGAGTTATCGAGGATTGCTATAGCTCACCTTGACCCATATTGGAGCGCCACCTGTTGACTAATCGGTCTCATCGTCGACCTCATCCTATTCAATTGTCCGTTGGATCTGAATCTAATAGATCCAGTGAGCCGGGGGTCGCGTTCAGCTATTCATCACTGGTAAGACATTTGTCGCTGGTCTCGCCTGTTGGATCGATGCGAGTAAGATGAGGAACGCGACCCACTTTACAGAATGCGTCGTCAGGAATAAATATCAAGTAACTCTATATAGCGTGGAACTGTATATTTAGAGGTGCTCGCGAGCTAGGTAATAATTTACTTGCCAGCCCCCACAGTCTGCTCGCGTGCTTAGCATTTCCCGCGGTTCAAGGAGAAACAGTTGGTCGTACAGGGTGTCAAAAAACGACGTGTAACCGAGTCGAATTATGGCCAGCTTGGAAGACTTTTAAGGCTTTTGTTTTGCAATTTCTTGAAAGGATTATTTTGTTTTTAAATAATTAAAATTTTCTTTTTTTAAATTCACTGAAGTGATGGGTCACAACAGGAAGATTCTGTACCCCTCTCGGTGCTTAGGCACTATGTGAGAGGCACATTTTTACCAGTAACCCGGGACCCCCGAACCACAGTCCGTCGCTTAACCAACTGCGCCACGACTTTATTCATTTTCAATTACAATTTTGTATCCGCATGCAGCTCCAAAACGAGTGACCTATGGCGGAGGTCGAAACTCCAGTTGGGGATAGAAATTTCGCAGCTCTTCGTTGGACTATTTAAATTTCACCTAAAAATACTTCATGATGAGGATCCCAAATGATCGAGACTGCAGTTAAAAAATATTTTGTCAGAAATGAAATCTTATATTGACAATCATGAAATCTACTTTCTATTGTTTTAGTGGAGCATTTGACAGTTTCTTTCTTTAAACCTTTTAGACGTGATAACGTCTACCGATACCGAGCAGTCACTTGAACTCATCACTATTTGCACCGAGTTAAAATGGCCATTGGCTGCTGGCATTTCGTTCGAATGAGTTTTTTATTGTGATCCGCAGTTTTTTTTACCTCAATTATAAAAAAACTATAAAGTCCTTTGACCAGTAGATAAGCAATTAATTCCGAAAATCACATTTCTGGGATTCTGGGAAGTCTGGCTAATAAAAATTGATTGAATGAGACAATGGACAATGGTGGTCAATCTTGCTTTTCCAGTAAACTGTGATTGGAAAACTTGATTCCTTAAAGCAATTATTCGATGCACACAAGTAAATCCAAATCTAGATCTTCTCGAGACAAATACAATTGACTTTATTTGTACAACGATTAATCAGTAATTTTAAACTGCGTTGCTGGTAATAATCTGTTATATAAATATACTAGCTGACCCGGGTCACGCCTTGCTGTGGCTTCCGGTTAAATGGAAAAGAGGCAGGCAAAAACCAGTTTTTCTCGAATTTTCCCATTTTCCGAGCAACTTTTTCCATAGTTTTCCCCGTAAGAACCTAAACGGTAGAGAATTTCGCAGGCCACACTGCCTTGTGCACACAATTTCCCTTTTCCCCGGGAATTTTTTAGCCCGCTCGGTCACACTACCTCGTGCACACAATTTTCCCTTTCCCCCGAAAGCGTATTCAGTAGACGTCCGCTGGAGGCAGGCTAAAACCAGTTTATCCCGAAAACAAATATATACGGACAATTTTTTCCATTTTTGTTACCGTAACAATGTGACCGGGACTATGACCAATGTTTTTTAAAAAAATCATTGAAATCGGTCCAGTAGTTTTCGAGTCTATAAAGGACATACAAACATATATTAATTTTTTTATATATATAGATAGATATAGTAAATATATAAAAATTAAAAGCTGGTATACAGTTGACTCTGAACAGTATATTACAATAGATGTCCGTCTTCTTTCGAGAGAAAATTAAAAATATATATTACGGAATGTAGACTGCATCGGTAGAAATATTTTCTCCGCCTATCTGCCAAACTAATCAATTATTTATTAACGTTTCTGAAGCACTTCACTAAAAGTGAAACAAAAAAATCGATATTGTCAATAGACCCACACAATGAGAAAGTGGTAATTTGATGGAAAATGGATATGGAAATGTCAACTTTTGCCTTTTAAAGAACTATGCTACGTAAGCAAAGTTCGACGTTTATGGATGATTGGATTGGTAGAAAGCTTGTATAGAAATGGTCTTAAATTTTGATACGGTGCCAAAACCAATTTAGCAGCGACTTGAAAATCCAACTTGTAATGAGAAAATATATTGGACGAATTTGTTTTACTGGAAGCGTCGCGACAAGCCTAACCAAAACATATTTCATTACGAGCATTTCCTAATTGAAAATTGGTTTTCTACGATCACAAAATAAGAGATAATTAACTTGTCAGACATTTGATTTATCAAGAATTAAATACTTGTTCAGACAAACCGTCTTTAATAGATGTCTGCATGAACAAAGATTCACAACTAGATTCAGGAGTCATTTTTGAAGTATTTGTTCTTCGAGAAACGAACTGCTGAATTTAATAAGAAATTCAAAAGTACGCTTGCTTCGAAAAATTGACTGCGGAATTTGGATTCGCAGCACAAAGGTTGATAAGCTACTGATTTCATTTTCAGAATTTGCGTGATTAAATAACTAGCGTCTGGTATATGCGCAATTTACGTATATTTTTCTTTCTTTAGATTTGATTAGTTTTCAGAACGTATAAAGTTACATAAGCCCAACACAAATTGAAAATGAGTTTTTGATAAATCAAACCAAGTTTCATTTCAGGAGAAATATTACACTAGCAACTTGACGTGCAACAAGTCACCACCAAAATTGAGACTAGAACGACGTCAAGTGATTCATTGTCATAGTGCGGTTGACTGCAGTTGATCGAGGTTTTAAAAAAAACTGTCCATTCGGTCCACAATGAATTCCAGATTAATAATCGCTGCAAAGAATTCACGTCCCCTCAATAAGTAGGCTCAGTTTCCTTCTTGACTAATTCCATCAAACAAAGGGAAGTCGCATATCTAGATCGCAACCCCGGGGTCATTAATTCCAAGTTTATCTTACGTGGACGTGGACGTGTGGCGTGGAGACACGTGGACATCAAGTGAATGACAACGGAAAAAGGCATTTAAAATTGAAAGTTTAAACTTGGGCAGTATTTCATTAGTTAATCTAAAACCTAAACTGAAAAGGTTTTTGGAATCATTTTCAGGAAATTTTCTCTCGAAATATCAACCGATCCAAAAAAATGTGTGTAAGAAACATGTGATCAGAATGTTCGGAAATAGTTTTAATCGTATGCGGACATGAAATTTGTTTACCTGAGCCCGAGTCGGCGGCGGTGGCAACGACGGCGGCGGCGGCGGCGGTGGTGGCAACGGCCTGCAGGATCGCGAACAGCAGTAGTGGCAGCAGCGGTAGGCTGACGGACAGCAGAGTCCGGCAGCACCAGGCAGCAGTGGTGACGGAGGGCATGAGGGGTGTCCAGCACCGTGCCCAGCACCGCGAGCTTAATCCGTGCAATCGACGTTGAGGATGTATCCGGATCCGGCGGCAGGACAGCCGTCATGTTCCAACGCCAATCCACCGCGCGACACCCAGAGCGCGCGTCACTTACTCGGCCACAAACACACGTAGACACGGGCACGTTTGCTGTTCCGGTAGACCACAATACATGAATGTGCACGACAACAAGGGGTGGAATGGGGGGGGGGAGAAGCGCAGTCCGGATTAGCCAAGCTGCGTGGTTGGAGGAGACGAATACACGTTTCGTGTCTTGGCGCGCGCGCTCTCGGGCGGGTGACGCGTCATCAGCGCAGCCAATGGGAGGACGGAGATTTTCTACTTCGTCATCGGACCAGGTGACCAATCGATGGCTCATCGAATTTCGTTCGAATGAGTGTGTGTGTTTTTGTAGGGGGGTGGGGAGGGTGGAGAGACTGAGAAACGGGATCAGCGTGAATTCTTGTACAGGTTGTCGTCGCTAAGTAGCCACCTGTGAAGATGATTTCTAATTTCGTTTACACAGCAACAAGTCCTCAATTCACAACTAAGAAAATATCTGGTGTATTAGAGAAATTAGCCGCTTCGCTCGGCTGTCTTCGTCATGGCAGAGAAAGTATTTCCTAATATTTTTTTTAAACTCTGCAATACTCAATACGTTATAATTCTGTGTGTTGGAGATTCGTCACGTGCTATTACGTCATCGCAATGGTAGCAACACGTGATTTAAAAGAAAATTAAGATTTCCAAACACACGTGTAGCAACACAAATAAACAATGATACGTTATTGAAATGTCTAATCTCTTCATAACGTAAGTGAATTTTCTTCCTATTTTGTGAATTGTAACTGTAGTACTTCAACTTCAACTTCAACGGCTCATATCTTGAGAAATACGCACAATTGATATTTGAAATAAGTTGCAGTCGGCTACAAATTTGCGAAACTATCTCCAGCCCAAATTTTATTCAATTTCGTTAAGCCATTCGTAAGCAAACGCCGGTACAGATAGACAAAAGAAAAATATTTTAAAGGGGCATTCAGGATTTTATCTAGTATATTAAGTGGGTAAATTTGAAGTGAATTGATCAAAGGTGTTCAATCTTGTTAGCATTATGTCAATGTCACAACAGTTTGCTTTTATTTGCTTCAGTCACTAGAAAAAGGCTGAAAGCTTGATTATAATAAAAATGAATTAAAAGATCGTTGATAATTGAGTATTTCGTGAAAACATCTTAATTGCGCATTCGTTTCTTCTGCGAATGTAACCCTGACAATGTCCATGGCCAATAGTTCTCCGCGATCAGCATGACGCTACTAGTCATGTACATGAACCCTATATAGAGTGTCGTTACAGCATCGAACAGAGAGTCTCCTGATGCCATTGAGCGCTTGATCAAAATGAGAATTGACACCAGGATATTTGGTGACTAGCGAGTTGATCCCGGAAAGCTGGCAATTTAGTGTCGGAGATTATCATCATCGGAAGCTAAACGCGCACGTCATGGCGGCCATCCATATATATATATATATTCCACGGAATACCACGGGACAGAAAATAACTAGATCCACCACCATCCACCACGGTCGACCATGGCCACACTTATTTACCGGCTACGCAATACGAGCATCTCAACTAATCCCAGCGCAATCTAGTTTCAGCGGCGAAGTCGGGCGATCTTTAACGACAGCTCTTTTTAATTAACTCATCAATCACAGCGTCGTCGAGAAAGTAAACAAGGTCGTAATGAGACATTTGATCATTGGCTCGACTGACGACCTATTTTCACTATCGACACACTTGTTTCAACTATGCGAATGGAGGATTATTTTTTAGAGGGCCACCAGATGGATCAACTTCATATTAATAATGGAACGGACGTTACGATTGATCTCGACAATTCAGTTCTCTCTGAAAATTATACGCGGTGCCTGCTTTTCATTTGCTGGTATTGATACATGATTATAGTTTCATTTTCGTGAGCGTTCCTGCTTCGAAAACCAGCACAGATTGTAATTCATAATTAGAAAGTGCGTTGCAGTGGGGTGCGTTCACCTTTTTTTAAATTTCGACGTGAAAGAATTCATTGGTGATGAAGAAGAATGGTGGATATTGTGCAAAGGCGAAACAGACAAATGGCGTCCAGTTTTACACGACACTTTTGTCATGATCTCATGGTCTGCTACGTAAATTAAAGCTGTGGCCAGGGTCAAGGACAATCGACCTGGAGGATCCAACCAACATCGTGCCCCACATAACTAGTTGCCTTTCATTTGAAAGTCAAATATCATTAGTTTAAAAGAAGCATCTTTACTCGGCGCTTCTTGGCTCGTTTCGTACATCTTTTGCGCTCCAACACACCACCTGTCCCAACATATTTCTTGTTGTACACTTCTAAGTTTCCTGTCAGCATTACCCCCACTTAATTCCTATTTTCAGCGAAATTTCAATGGTTTTTTGGATTCAACAAGATTACTGAGATCGAGTTATATCATCCAAAATAATTATTATACGGCTTTTGGTTGCCTTTGGCGTTGTGCACACAAAATTCGTTCTTAATTAAGTGTAATCATATCTGAGCAGAGCCCCACATAGTCAAACTTCCATTAGTCACCATAGCCACTAGGAAAAATCTTAGACTCATTAAGAGTTGGGATAAACTATTAACAGCATTTTAAATAATTCTTGCGCAGCTCCATTGGCTGCTTAACTTAAGCAAAGACCAAATCTTAAAGGTCGGATAGCTGGCATTTCAAAATATTCAGCTTAATCATCATCAGAATATAAGCGCTTCATTTTTATGAGAGACAATCTGAGGCAGGTAATGATGTATAAACTACACTAATAATAGTCTTAGATGATATATACCTTCATATATTGCTTCTCTATATAATCAACGGCAATAAAAATTGGATACCAATTAGTCTGAAAGGAGTTGGCAACTGATCTGCCGCAGGAGTGAAGAGATTTTATATACCATATTGCGGGTGTCATCTCCTCAATCGAATACAGTATTATCCATGTAGATTGGCAATTGGTTGATGCTATATAGAGCAACGTAAAGCTTTTGGCATTACATGTAATGAATCCTTTCTTCACATTCTCTTCGCCATGCCTCCCATGTTATCTAGTGGCTAGGATATCTGGCTTTCACCCTCTCCATGCCAAATGGCCTTAGAGATTTTCTAGTATAGCCCATCACATTTGTCAAGGGGTATAAAAGAAGATATGCTCATAAAATGCTGGAAGCAGTAAATTTAAATATAGATTCAGATAGCCAAAAAAAGGTGTTGTATCGGTTCGGAAGAGAGCCAAGTGACTCTCCTCTTCCACATTCAAGGAAAATATTGATTTTTTTATTTCTAGTGGAGAAAAAATCTGGAGATTGTCTGAAAATAGCAAAGTAGCGCTAGAAGATGGAACAACTCGCTCGATCGCCATGACACGTAATCCAGCCTATTTTCGCCAAGGAGGACAACAATTAAAGAGCCTGCACAAAACTGACATTTCTTATAATATATTCGACCAGTTTTATCCTTGTCCAATCGCGTGACTAAAGGAATCATTACGTCGGTTCCGGGCTCCGTGGAAGCCTTGTGTGGAGCGGGGCGGAGTGGGCAACTAGTTCGTCTCGCATGGTGGAGAAAAGTGGAGATGGGTGTAGGGGTGTCTAAGGAGGGAGGGATATTGATCATCGATTAGGTCGCCATCTTTGTCCGATAACTGGACATCACTCAAAAATACGTATCAGTGACGTTCGCGTGTTGTTCTTATGGAAAGCCCATCTTTTTCGAATTCCGCATGGGTATCAGCACGCTACTCCATATATACATCCGATTATCGTGTATTATTTAGCAAGGTTCGCGTATTGTATCGCCTTAGCTGATTGCAACTGTAGTTTATGTCAGGCCATTCGTGGAATAGCGCTTTTTGTGTAGAGCAATCGCCATGGTCGTACGAATTTGTCCACCGGAATAAGCTCGTGTGGCTTTAAAACATTTATTTACATTTACATTAATTACTAACAAAATTATTAAATGCTTGATGGACTTCAATTCAGTGTCGATAGAGTTGAATTTGTGAAACTAAAGCAGGGGGGTAGGTAAAAATCGAGTGTTTCAAACGTATCCATTCATCTTTGCGCGCGCGTTCCATCCCTTTTTGATAATTTATAGCAAAATGATGAAAGTGAAATTGCACGAAGCGCACAAATTTTGAAACTTGCCTTCAAACCAATATAATTTTTGTGTGAAGTAAATTTCGAGTGTTCACTTTAAAACAAAATAATAGTAATATGACGTCTGGATTATCTATATACAAGCGGGTAAGCCCGTCACGAGGACGGGCAAAACCACAAAATTAAATTTATAAAATAAAAATAAATTGTATGTTAAGATGGTCCACCAGCGTTCCCGTCCAACCCCCTACCCCTGGTCCTGTGCAACACGTGATTAATGTCAACTACAATTGACGGTCAAGCACGAAATATTCACTTTTTCCGAAAGGCGAACCAAACTCAATATACC
>JAQGBY010006798.1:0-12596 GCA_034698785.1 Mycogona germanica | reverse complement strand
CTGGCGGCGCCCAAATGTCGACTTCCCTTGCCGGAATCCAAGCGGATCAGAATCCAGTCACCTCATGAGACCCACGAGCTATACAGAGTGATATGGCAGACATGACCATTGCTACGTAGCAACCTTAAACTTCATCGGTACCGCTTCAAAATATCATTTGTCAAAAATGGAATTTAAACTGAACACTTTGACTCATTTTCACGTTTTGCTTCATGGAAATGTCATTTTGTTTGAGTTTAAACAGGACATGCGAGGAAAGGTTTCAAATGACCACGCTGGAGATTTTCAACCTACTTATGTTTTTGACGAAAACAAAATGGCATTTCTATGGTGCAAAACATGAAATGATGCCTTAGGCGGTAGCCATACCCTTACAACACAAATTTAGTTAAAAGTAATTTTTGGATTCTCGTAATGTGAAAAATATCAAATATTCGTAAGTCGCACAGTCCGCGACGCAAGTTTTGATCAATCCTTACCGCAGGATCACGAATTTATTAGATAACTTTTAAAGTCATTTATTTTTAGTATCTTTATCGTTAAGATAAGTGGGCATGCCTTGTGATCAAAACTAATCGTAATCTTTGTAAATCGGCCGCCAGTTAGCGACACGTTCCACCAATGCCCCCAATACGTTTCCCCATGATAAATGGTGAGTTACCTATCGGTAAAGTTCTGAGAAGAAAACACGTTTCCTTAACGTTTCGCTATTTCGGTATGACTCATTGTTCTATTTCTCGCTAGATGGCGTTCGAAATATAAAGGAAATACGGCTCTCATTGGGTAGCAATTGGCAGTAAACAAATGATGCATTGAGTGGTTCGTCCAAGGGCCTCAGGAGAACATTCCAGGAATGCTTTTTAAAGAATGCGACAGCTTTTTCGTAGAAAATGAAAAGATTGCCATGATGGAGTGGTCCTATCGGAGGTCTGTCAAACTTGATAATCGACTTATATGGCTATCATAAATTACGAGAGACTAGCATGTAGGGTCGGTCGTAATCCGAGTACACTGTAGCTCAATTACAATTGAAGCGAATTTCTTTATCGAGGATCTAAAACGGGAAGGAGTTGGCAAATTTCATCCGTTTAAGAAGGCTCGTCAGAAGGTTAAAGATCAACTGATACAAAACAATGCAACAATAACAACCATTAAACTAAAGGAAGTATGCCAATTGTAAGCTCCTGCGATCTTCTGAACAAGGCGAAACTCCATTTTACGCCATTATTAAAACCGAATTTGTAATTTCCAGGAGTTCGACTTTCAATCCACCACTGTCCTGAAACCACGATCTTCCATACGCATGTAAGAGACGAATTCCAGCGAATCATAGAATTCAAAATTGTCTCGGGTGTGTTCGGGTTCGTAATAAAAACGAACCTTTTGTCAGAAAAGGGCAAAGAATAATGCTCAAATATCCGGTACGACAACGACCTAACTGAAAACCTTCGTTCGCTCAATGACTATAACTAGGTATATACATAGAGAGCTGGTGAGACGCAGACGTCAACAACACGGGACCGGCAGTTAGGTAGGACTCACTAGCAGCTTATCCGGTTCCATTATCGATTACCGAATGAGACGTATCCCCGTTTCCGTTACGACTTGTTTACTCACTGTGGGGAGCCTCACCATATTTAAGTCAAAACGAATCAACCCGCAATCGGTGTCGAGTTCGTGTCTGGCCTAACTCAGACTGAGACCCCTTGCCAACAAACCAAGCATACTTCATTGGCAAATAATATGCACTCTATAGAGAAACCGGCACCTTTGACGATTATCCTTGAATAAAAGTCGCTTATTATTAAAAATAGAGAAACTTTGGAAGCAACTCTACGAACGTTATGACTTTTTACATTTTTTATTAACTGAGCCGGGCCAAACATTGATCAAAAAGATTCTGATGACGGCACGAAAAGTTCTTCAAAGTTCGATAAAGATTGCACGGTGATAGTTGTACCGGAACTTGGGATCTCTTGAAGACGCTTATAAAGTGTATTGCGGGTTGAAACAATCGGGGGGTGCTTCTTAGTCTCAGTGCATTGCGCGGAAAACTAGAAATGGGGTCAACAAGTGTAGGAAGACTGTTCAACTTTGCATATCGAATTTCTTTAAAGTATTACAATTTATTTTCAAGTACGTAAAATCTGTCAAACTCTCTGCCGACATAACTGAATGGTTCGCACACAAAATAAATCTTTTGACACTTGCCTACATTCAAGTTCAGTTCAGTTGAAAATTATCGATTTTGATCACTTCTAATAAAAATTGGAATGAAATATGAGTTTCAAACGCAGTCACGCCGTTGACCCAATAACATCTCCAAACTTTCGATTACTCGTACTTTAGAAGTTGTGGTGACCAGGGTTTCGAAATTTGGCCCATTTTCTATCGTGGGCCCCTCACACGCAGACGTACGCTAGCGCAATCGCAAACTCGCTAACATAATCTAGCTCGAGCCTTCGCGAGCGGCAACCAAATTGGGCATTCCGTTTAAATTGAATTTTACAAGTTTGATCCACTTTTCAGCAACGCAAAAAAAAGAAGAAAAGAACTGCACTTCGAATCTAAGACGCACTTCCAGCTGAGCACGTCCCAAGACAGTTGGCTGTATCAATTTGTCTCGCGCTATCAGCTTGCTCAAAATATAAGTGACGCCGCGGCAAGATATTCCAAGTCTGCGGATGTGCGACGCAACCAAATAGACGCACTACCACTGCTGTATAACCCGCTTCTTTTTGTTGGGAGAAATCATTATCGGTTCCTACCATCTTCTCAAATGACGCCAAATTTATTCAAAACGTCGGTTGTCGCATGTCAGTTAGCAAAGCGACGTGAGATTACGAAACAGTTTAAGAGACAAAGTGGGGAAACCTATTCCTTCCTAAGAACTTCGAGCCTAGTGGGGAAAGTGTCTTGATAATTCTAAAAATCAAAACAGATTTCTCTTCAAAGCGGCACAACTAAAAAATATTAAAAACAGGAATTTATATTTAAACATCACTAGAATTTACCAACAGTACTCAAAACAACACCAGTCATCCGATTGGAAGAAACATGATCACATACATCACTAGTCAAGATTCTCGATTAGAAGTAAAATATATAAACGATTGAATGAACTCATTGGAAGTTGTCACGTCACACGACAAAACCTAGACGTTTCAAATTTGAACCCTTGATTAAAATCGTTTGAACCGACTGAAAGGCAAATCTAACATCACCAAAACAAATATTTGACTAGACAGACGCCCAATAATTGCTGTCTGGGTAGAATTTAAAAAACCTAATATCAATTTAAAAGGTTTTTTTACGGATTGATCCATATTCTGCATTGCCTAATCGAATATACAGAAAGTAATATCCAACTTACTTAAATTACATCTTTTAGTTATAATATCCAAGAACCACCACCACATTAATTGTCCGCCAGCCCATCTACACTAACTACTTAAGATAAATATTCCAAACTAGTTGGGGGTGAGGAGAAAAAAATTAATCGAATTTTCGATTCGGTTCAACAAACCTTCGTCCAAACTCATACCAACGACCACCACCACTCACCGTATGGATCCAGATAGCGTATAACCATAATCGAAACGATTACAAATTACAAACCAGCGCGCCTTAATAATTGATCGACACTTCAGCGTGTGAGGCGTCGATAGCCACCAAAAAAATCATCACCACATCGTGTTCGAAATCTTTCGCGCTCTCTTCGTACTGGGATGAAAACAGCACGTACACCACGGCATCATATCTATCCCGTACGAGCACATTTCCTTCAAGTTTTAATCAACACAAACCCGCTCATTATCTTCCAAATATAATTACGGTGAACAACTTCGGTGAACGGAGGCTGGCTTTCTTTCGCCGCTAATGAATTATGATAATGGAATAGTAGCGCAATGGGGCGAGGCCCGCACAATTTGGTACCGGTTTGCGGAAATGGGCTAACCAAGTAGTGGCAATTCGATTGCCAAACCCAGACTCCCCCACCTTTGCTAAACTAGACTGCATCCGATGGCAAAGAGGGAGCTCAGCATTTTCTATAATCACTAGTATAGCTCAATTTGAGGAGAACTACTCGTGAAATTTATTTGTTAATTCTCAATGGTATTAATCATACCTTCCATACCGAAGAGCTCTTAATTAAAAAAAAAACTAGTACGGTGTAATGAAGATTGCAAATTGTTGACGCACTAAAACAAAACGCATTTCATGTAATACTAATTAATAGGAGATACTCTGTACGTGTATCATAAAATGTACACCTACTTATGAATGACTAACACTTGATTGCTATTAGACAGGTATTTTGTCGAACATGCGTTAGTTCTTCACGATGTTTAAGCCTAATCTCACTTCATCGGTGATATGGAAAAACGAACGAGCTACTTCCTTAATTGTGTGGCACCGCTAAAACAGAACAAACACCTGAAGCCTGATTGGGGCATATTTTGGTCGCTTTTTTACAATAAAGTATCTTCAGAATTATGAGGTCAAGACGCTCATTGATATTTCATCAATACCTTAAAATTGTGGAGAAACACTATTTTTTTTTTTTTTTACACATGTTCACCCTATTGGCGACTGCCTGTAGACGTTTTTAGTTCTATTTAGGGGCTAGTCTATCTCGCCAGACGCAAGTCCTGACGTGCCCGTTTCCAGCGACCTGCCAATCAATGGCGTCAAACGATCCGACGAAACGGCCCCATTAAAATTCCGGTGGCGCCTATTAAATTTTGGAAGAGCGTGAATGCGCCGGCAGAGGGCGTGACATACGTACTAATATAATAGTTCCGCCTCACAGAAAGTTCTGCCAAAAGCGATAGTGGGGGGGGGGGGAAAGTACGGCGGCATGTCGTCCTGTTCGGCGAACGGAGTTGTCACTTGAGGTGCGCTCACAATGGTGATTTGAATGAGAATAGAGTTGGCAGCGTCGAATAAACGACACGCATTATTTATCAAGTATCGCGCATCCACTGGGGCATATCATTATTTGAATACTAGAACAATTCGCATAAATGAGTGAATGCGAAAACCGCAAAACAAAGCCACAAAAATGGAGCGCTTCCTAAACAAACCAACCGACCAATACAAAATCAGTCAATACAATTATTAATGTACCGGTTCAAAATCTTTTCGAAAAACTTCGTATTTTCTACATTGCATTTACATAATTTAGGAACATTTAACCAAAATATTTCCACGAAAGAGTGACATAAATAAAGGGCATCCTCATTATAAATAAAGGTCTGCATTTATTCATATCGAACTATAATTTATTGAAATTAAACAGTTAAATGCTATTAAAATACTAAAAGTAAAATAAATTGATGTGCCTGAACTGATGGAAGACTTCATAAATTTATCGAATTGGAATAAACTACGAATGGACATGCTCAGGTTCAACTTGCTTGATGAACAAATAAATAGTCTATATGCATGTAAACATTGCATGAACGTTGAGTAAACGGCGTTGCAATTCATTTCGCTTAGCACAAAAATTAAATATTTATAATAAAATAATAAATATTTCAACGCTTTTCATTGCAGACTCAGCAGAAGCACAAGCAGGAGAAACCCCACAAACAACCGTCGCTGCAACACTGGGACGACGAACACTACGGACCAAAATCGAAGCCGGATCACCACAACGTGAAGGTAAACCTAATGGAGGGTTTTCCAAATCACTCTTAGCGACTCCCATCGGAGCATTCATGATTTAGAGCGAACGTCGGTTGTTATCACTGAGATCTGTGACAAATCGATAAAATCAATAATTTACTAAAAAAAATTGCATTAAAGCAGATGGATGAGATTTGAATAACAAATTAATTGACTTATTTTACAGGATGTCCAGAAACACGCCCCACTGACAGTGTCTCACCACGAGGCTAAGATGCAGGCCAACCTGGGTCACACCAACAAGAAACCATCGGACCGATCCAAACCCTCCAAGAGCGACATGAAGTTGCAAGATCTGGCATCGGAGGATCTGGTACACCACAAGGTAGATCACCTGAATTGAATTATGCGCTACTAGTACTGTAAAATGGAATAGGAATTATATCTGCTTGCAATATCGCATTGAGGGAAATTTTCTAAATTGGATTTCTAAACTTGAACTCTTGTGGATTGATGTATTATGGTTACATAATTGTCATTCATGTGAATGAACCTGGCTACATTCGAAGTAGCCAAACTATCTGACTTCATTGTCAAAGTTGACAGTCCACCAATTCGAATTGTGTCTTAATATTTCCGCAGACCCAATCGCACAAGACGCACAACAGTCGCGACAACCACAGCCCGCATTCGGCCGTCGAATCCGGCACCGGCCACAACCAGCACAAGGTGGCGCACGGCAAGACAGCCGCCTCCGTCAACAGCAACAGCCGCCACGCCAAGCTGGCCGGCAACGGCATGGCCGACCGCAAAGACAAGAAGCCCCCCAAGAAGGCCGTCCTGAGCAAGGCCAAGAAGACCAAGCGCACCAAGAGACTGCACAAGCAATACATCTTTTAAATCACGCCCGCAGAAACTCACATCGCCAGTGGACGAGACTAGGGGGTTCCACTCGGGACGATAACGATCTCGAAGTTAGTATAGGGGAATATTATTGTAGGGCTCTGGTCACACGTTTCGCAATTTATCTGTCACCTTGAATATTCGGTCAGAGGTTTATTGTAACTGCCTCCTTGAAACAGTGGGTAAATTATTTTAAGAAATGGATTTGGGCGCAAACACATTTTATCATGTGGCGGATAAAACGTAAATAACCCTTGAGCTGGACAAATTTTGAGATCCTTCTGCAAAAATATTCGAATCGGCTGTTTTCACAAATAAAAAGAGGCAATGCTACTAAAATTTGGACTTCCGAACTAACAACTAAACATTCTAAATTCAGTATGTAAAGAGTTTATCGTCGGATTCGTTTTTAATTTTCGTCCAACATCTGCCAAGGTGGTGGGCTCGTTTATTGGAGTATCGGCTATTGTGGTATATCCAAGATGACTGCTAAATCGCGATACGCGACAATGGGCAATCAAAAAGCTAGAGATGCCATAAAACGCATAAACATGCCTCTCGATGCCGACTGTTTTAGAATCGGCTGCTTTTGTATTCTGTTTTTCATTGTCGTGTATTTTAAAAATAACATGCGAGTCACGTCTCGTCTAGCCAGTTTGATTCGACGTGACAAATATGTTTCCCCCATTCGGGACGAGAAAAAATGTCGAGACAAGGAGCTTCTCGTCTCGAGTGAAACCCCTAGACAAATCCACACGACGTGAGAAGTGACTAGAGAGCGCGATGGAGAGAAAAAAAAACGTCCCCCCGCAAATAAATATGTCGGCCATAGGGCCCATTCAAAATTGTCGAATGCAACTTGAACCAGGTTTGCGTCAAGTCGCGCACCCACAATAACAAAAATATATGAAAATGAGTTTCAGAAGCAAACAATATTCCGTGAAAAGGTCGTGGTATTCAGCCATATGTGTTAAAAAAAAAACATTCGTTACATTTAGAAATTTGTTGAATGAAATACCTTTTAAATATGATGAGGTTTCCATAAACGTCTCTGATCAACTCATTTTTGCCAGATATCGGTTACGGTGACTTTGTAGTATTCACCAATAACCTCTTAAAGCAAAACATTTTTGGGTGCTTGTGTGAGCATTCTTAGATCCGACCAGGCAAACGATATTCAAATTACAAAACTTGTACTAATTTTTGCAGTTGTTCATTTTTGCTAAAGCATCAACGCTCACCTAGACGCCACAAATAATTACTGTGATTTCTAGAATACTAAAACCACTTTCAAATCGACCAGCCAAAAAAATCAGCCGATTTGTAAATTATAAATTGCTGTGCGTGTGTAATACAAACTACTGATACCGGCAAAAGTTAATTCGTTGCAGGCCAGTGTCCAATTTTTTCTAATATAATTCTTTTTTGTGGATAGACGCAACAAAAACATGGCTCACAACAATAGACAATCTGTCTCATTTGTAAAACCGTTTTTTCTTGGGATATTTTTCGTTTAAGGCCTATTCCATAATTAACTCGATATTATTCCGAATGTATTACTTCCACTGTTGACAAGTCGCTACTCGTGTATGCGTGACGACATGACTCTTCCATTTTAATCTAAATCCCTTTAAATGATCAATTTATTATAATTTTTAATTGTGATCTTTCTTATAAGTATGAGTTAGTTCTCCTATCCTTTCAATGATTTGTAACCAATTTCATCACCACCAGTGTCACCCCCATTCAATGTTTACTTTCTTTTTTCCTAGTAAAATTGTACAATAAAATCGGCTAGTGTTATGTCTAGAGGACTTTGTTTATACTCTGTATGTAGTTGTTGAAACAATTTTTCTTTAAATTGTTTAAATGTACACCCGTAAATGAGCCATACAAAAATATGGTACCAATAAAATAACCTGCCACAAAAACGTCAAAATATTAAACGTATGATGTTTGTGTCTATGCTCTTCAGTTAATCTAGACCAAAACAAGTTGGTAGGTAAAAATAAAGTTTGAAATGGGAGTTGCGAACTTGTGAAAGCAAAACCGGGTTAAAAATGTGCATGGTGGAGCAGACACCTTTGAGAACAAATTGCTCAACCTCACAGCTGTAAGTTGCAAGCTCGTAACTCTCATTGATATGCCTTATTGTTAGTTACAGTAACGTTGGATGAATATTTGTAATAATCTCGTAGACCACACGCTACACTCAATCATAATCGCCGAAAATAATTTGGTTAATTTTTCGTTATTCAAATTAGTCAAATTATTTATTTTTGTCAGTCGTGCTTCGAAACCGTTTATCTATCGTCTTAGTCGATAGGAAAGCAGATTCACTGAGGCGTTTTCAGGGGACATGCCAATATTTGCTTGTGATGGTAGTGTTTATTTCTGCCGTTAGTACATTCGGCCGCGCTAAGCAAATTAATGTATGCATTTTCTTTTCGGATAGATATAGAGGTGAGAACGCGCCATTCGGAGTGATACTTTTTTTTTTAAAAAAACGAAAGTATTGGGTTACTTACATGAGAGAGCCGCCTCCAGTCCATGAGATTTTCGGCTGTGTCACGAAGAGCTCGACTGATGCTCATGCTGTCCTCAGCCTTCAGACACTCTTCCTCGCAGATCTTGAAAATGGCCAATGCGAACCGGAAAAGAATCTAACGGAAAAATCGAATAAGACATCAATTAAATGATTCAGTCGTTCTCGAACAGTTCAACGTGACGCCAAGTTACTTGATGAAAACAGAAAATACTAAATTAAAATACTCTGCGAACCTAAGAACAATTGTTTCTTTTTTTGCATTTGAGACGATATTCAAACAGAAGATTCAGACAGATAGCTGCTAGAAATTACAACAAAATAAAAAACCATATGCACAAGAGGAAAGTTCCCGAAGCACTCAGAGTTACAGAACGTTGATATCTGAATCAACTGCTCAACTGATCAGATCAGCTGAATTTCAGCCCCCACCCGCGGCTCATGGTTTAAACATTATTTGTCAAAGACGAAATGACCAACAACAACTTGAGGAAGCAGTAATTACCTTGTCCCCTTCGTGGAGCACTGCGTCCCATATGTACAGGTACGTTTCAATTGGTACACAGTCGACGAAGACGCACATGCACCAACTGAAGGTGAAGAGCGATATATCCATGGCATGACGCTCGAAATGGGCGTGCAAGCGCGGAAACTTCTCCAGAAGCAAATCTTTGAGTACCATCTGCATTAAAAACATAAATGTGACATATCATCAAACAAAATATGCACAAAACGAATTTATATCCATTACAATAAATTGAATGGCTACGTGCTTATATTAGTTATCGCTTTTAGTATTAGTTGTACGCTTTATTATACGAAACTAACCTGATCAACTTGTGCACCAATCAAATCTGGTGTATAGTAATCTGGCGGAATCAGTTGCTCCACGATGGCAACTAAACACCAAAAGGAATCTTCTTCGCACAGAAAAAGCAGGGCGATTGCCGCTAACCGGTTAAGACCCTATAAGGACATAGAGAAATTATGAAATATCGATAATAATCAAATAAAGTATTCAAAATCAATCAACACACCAACACTGACGACTGCGAGTTTAAATAGACAAGACTTATAGTAATTATAAAATAAATTAACAATTTATAGATAAAAACAGTAGAAAAACGTTTAAATTCTCGAAGACATCGACCAAGAAATTGTCCTTAAACTAAACTGATCTACTAAGATAGAACATAAGGAAAACTTACCTGACAATATCCGACAACTGGATTGTGTCGACTAAACGCGAGCAGAACTCTCCTTAATTTGGGTACACCACTGGAATGGGCATTTTCGAAGTGCTTGTTGTGAGGAAGAGTTCTCAAAAGATCAAGTTCAATCTACAAACAACGCAAAAATAAGAAAATGGACATTCAATATTTAACAAATTTCTACAAATCCTGTAAAAAAAACTTGAAATACAAAACACAAAGCTGAAAATATGTGTACCTGTTTGGAAGCCATATTTATAACCGAGCCGTGCTTGATGTTTGACAAGAGAGATTCGTAGTAATTTCTGGGCTTCTTGTCTTTGGTGTTTTTCACGTACATGTCAACACACCTTTAAATAAAAGTAGCAGACAATATTAAAATGTCAATGTCAATTATTAATTTAATTTGAGTTTGCCAATTTTGTAGATATAGACAAGATTGCGGTAGATCTGATAAACCTTCACCAAATAAAAATATGAATGTTAGTTATATTGTAAAAAAAACGTAAACTTGATAAACTTTGCGCACTACTTTGCTGAAACAATTTAATGAACTCTTAAAATTTATGACATGTGTAAATTTGATTATGTAACATTGGCAGTTAACATTGTGAGAAGCGTTAGTTACCCCTTCCAAATTGCGCTTCGATGAACAAACGGGATCCCGCTGCGGATGAGCTCTTTCAGAGTTGGCGAAGTCTGAAAGTTTCGTCGACTGAATCCGCTCATGTAACTTTCCCATTTGGAAATCCAGGCTTCGGCATAGCTATCCTAAATCACGAATATAAATATAAATAACTTTCAATGACTGATCCACGCGCAAGATATTTGAATTTGATCGCATGACATCGCATCGTCGTATTTACATCAGATTTTAATCACAGAATAAATTTGTGATTTTCAATTTTGATAGTTACTTTTATTCTTCCAGAAATGTCATCAGATCTTTGCTTCATGAGACAGGCACTCTGTAGCAATGAGAAGTTAGGGATCGCCGAACTTTTGAAAAAACCGTACACATCGAACGGACTATCACTGGAAAGCGAAAATAAACATTATAATCAGGCAACTGCAGATACGCACGATGAAAAAAAAGCCTTCATTCATTGACATGTTCGTTGGTGTTGAAACCTGCTAATGACTTTGGCAATGCTCATGTAATCCGGGCCGCTGGAATCGGTGATAGCATCGCGCAAAAGACGCATAGCTGTTTCGTTGGACTGGTCGGCATCAGTAGCTGGAATACATCAATAAAAATAGATTAAATAACTGTTGACCAGAGAACAGATAAGCAATTTTTCAGTGTCCATACTAATATTGCACTTACAGCTTGAAGGGGAATGATATTCATTGAGCAGAACCATGTATTTGCTTTGAATGGCGTAATATTTGGCCTCCCATTCCACGCATTTCCTAAATAGATGTAAATAAATATTATGTATATTAAATATTCGTTTCTTTTTATTTAAATTTTGCTCAGCAACAACATTAATGGACAATAGTGATTTTCTATTCCTTGTTTAAATTTGAGGGGAAAAAATAATTCCTAATAAAATTTCTAAATATCACATAACATTGTTTAATAGTTACGGAATGAGATAACAGAATGTGATTTTAATCCGCGGTGCATCCACTGCGTTTCTTGATTTAAAAGGCGCAATAACAAGGTGGAACTAACGTTTTTATAAAATTTTCGCGCTCTTCCGCATCCTTCCTGAGGAGGTTCAGCTGCAAAATTTCAGAGTTAAGGAACTTGTTTTGGATATGAAATGCTTCGAGTTCGTCTTTCAGTTTCTCCAATTCCGCGCCGGTGGGCGAGACGTGACCAGGTGGGCTGGTAAAATCGAGCGTGTGCGGCTGGGGATGCCTCAGGACGACCCAGTCATCGCACTTGTACGAATTCCTCTCGACCTCAAGGTTGGCAACTTGTTCGGTTAACTGGTCGATCACCTGGTTCTTCAGTTTTAAAACGTCTTCGTCGTACACCTGCATATCGTTGGCTTCCTTTTTCAGCGCCCTTCAGAAATTAATCAATAAAATATTTGATGAAAGGGCGATTAAATCAGAGTGATCATACTGAGATACTGTTCAATTTTAATTGAACAGTTTCTCAGCTGTCTCACAATTTCTCCTTAAAAAATATACATAAACCAAACTAATATCAATCACTTTGAATTTCATTACTATTGCGTTCAAGAAAATACTTTTAAGAAATAAACAAGTTAAGGGGGTCTCGGTGGTGTAATGGTTAGCGTGTCGAGCTGTTATTCCCAAGATCGCGGGTTCGATTCCCGACCGAGACCTCT
>JAQGBY010006797.1:0-12596 GCA_034698785.1 Mycogona germanica | reverse complement strand
ATTGCCGGCTGGAAATAAGTCTGCTCAGCATCGATCATGACTCGAACGTCCTTCTCAATCGCTCGCTAAACGAACAAAATACGACAAAACAAAATTGTCAACTAATGTGATTTAGGCTAAAAATTAATTAAGTCAACATTATATGATGGCTAGTGAAAAAGGTGTAGGAAAGAGTATTCAATTGGCCAATTAATGAATCTTTCGTTTTGTGGCAAGTTATTCAATCAGGCAAGTTATTGCATGTCGTTGCCCAGTCGGTATTGCGACTGGGCTCGGCTATCCCGGGTTCGATTCCCGGCGCGGGCTCTCGAAAATCTCGATCCAGGGGTACCGAACTTGCCCCTCGCATAGTGCCCAAGCACCATGAGGGGTACGTAACACCTGAAGTGCGGTCGACTACAGTTAATTGAAGAGAAAAAAAACACGACATAAAAAACCATTCAATTAACTATTCCGACAGTAGGTCCAATGAGGGGAGCAATTTCAGGTTACATGTTTATTACACGAAACAAGACTAATGGCCGCACACCGAGAAAGACCATCCGTAATTCTTAGCAAGTTATTTCTGTTAAGACAAGCCACTGCTCACACACTCAGTTTAAAGAAAATCTACTGTACCACTGAAGCCATACAACACCGTCATTCACAAAAGTCCATTCAATTTCCGTTGACAGGGGTAGCCAACCTCATCTCGCCGTCCAGCAGAAACTTGTACGAGTTTAGAGTTCTGCCAACCAGACAGCGACATCGTAGACACGTAATGAGCATACCCAACGTTCATGTCGACGCCATAGTGGGCTCGAACACTTACATCAATGATAGCGCGGACTCGACGCATCATGTTCAGAAACATTTCCTCCTCCTCTTCAGTGAGAGCGCTGATAATTGGTTCCATTTTTCCAGACTACAAATCCAAATAAATTCGCTGTTTAGGCTGGGTAAATTATTGAGATGGTCGCAACCGATCAATATTTCAAACTCGGTACCTGAACCAAGGATAACTTACCTGCAAATTGGGAACACGAAAGATATCAGAAAGCAGGATGTTTGAATCCATGAGCCCGCTCCAGGAAAACAGATGAATCAACCTGCATCGAATGAAAATTTTAAGCTTTTAAAAAAATATGAACATGACAATTTTGTAGGTTGGATGGACAAGCAAAGTGCTTATAATGCATTTATAAAATGTTTCTAATTGCCCAGCCAAAGCAAAAAATAATGTAATAAGGTTTCAGTAATATGAACATAATGCACAACGCGAGAGAAATCATCGGCCATTCACTAACTTCACAATTCTGTAATTGTGTGTGATTGTGATTTCTGGTGGCCTTAACAAAATAGTTAAAATTTTTTGGACAACCAGATGACCTCAACATGAATTATTAATAATAATATATTTCAGTTGCACATATTACCCCTTCTGATCGTAGGTCATCTGCGAAAGCCACTTCTTGACTTCGGGATTATCGCTAGAAATGTGCGCCTCGTTGAAACGTTTCTCAAAGTAGGACGGTTTGATATCCTGCAGGATGATTCCGCCGCTAATTCCGGTCACCTCCTCGAAGTAACGTCGTGTGCGGGCAATCACTTCGGAAAGCTGCATCTGTATGGAAGACAGGAAATACAATAATTAATTTTTTTGTTGTTGGCCCAATCAACTGTGGTCAACCGCACTACAGGTGCTACGTCCCCCTCATGGTGCTTAGGCACTATGCAAGGGGTCACGACTAGTACCCCGGGATCGAAATTTTCGAGAGCCCGCGCCGAGAATCGAACCCGGGACCGCCGAGCCACAGTCAGTCGCTAAACCAACTGGGCTACGACGGCTTGTACAATAATATGAATGAATTAAGTAATCATATAGTGTAATCATTTCTATTGTATATTGAAATCAAATAGGGAAATGTTTCGACAACAACGTTAAACTTTGAAAATGCAATTATTCATTAGATGATGGGTAAGAATAACTTTGTTCTTGATGTTGTCATCGAAAAGATTGGAAATGAGCATTAATAATTAATATTCCGAAATTATTTTCCACAAGGCTCAAACTTACGAGCAATTGCGGCCTTCCCAGGGCTGTTATTTTGATGGCGGCAAATCCAGTACTTTTGGTTGAACCTGTCGATAGAAAACCGCAATACCAAAATTAAAATAATGTTCCAGAACACTATTCAAAATTAATATGTGTAACGCGATATAAACAATCAAGTCCATTTCTTTTAACACGATCTCTTATCACAAAAATGATCCGCTGCGTTCAGTCACACGTGTGTTTTTCAACAACATAACGTTTACACGAAAACCAAAATTACAAGTTTAGTAAATTTAACTTGGATTCGATTGTTTATCCAATTTGGAAAGTTTGGCCGACCTGATACGGCGTCGATGCAATTCTGAAATATCTCAGCGTTCTTCTCGCACTGCGCCTCGTTCAGATAGAAGTAGGTTCGGGCGGCGACCACGGCCATACGACGGTCAGCGAAATTCGGTTGGAGGTGATACTGCTTCATGTCCGCTACTCACAAACAAACAAAAACGATTTTAAATCTGCTAACTGCTGAACTTGTACAAAAAAAACAAATATGTCGAGATTGAAATGACAATAAAGTATCGTACGTGGTTTTGCCGATGCTTCATCAGTGATAGCAGCAAAAAAAAAATTAAGAAAACAAATTCTGACGCAGAACAACAAAACGGTCACATAATTCGCTGATAGAATGGTAATTCCGTCATTTGAACTTTAATTTATCATATAAAAAATAATGTTAAGTATTGTAATTATGCTTAGTACTTATTGGCCAACCATGTTATAGGGGTTTGATGGATACGAATAAAAGGTAATGAATATTAAATTAGAAATTAGTCACGCTAACAATTGTGATTGCAACATTTTACGGCAGAGGTAAATGTATAAACATGAAGGACGCTAAAGATCTCGGCAAACCGATAATCTTTGAGTCAAGTAAAGTGTTAACCTTGAACAAATAAATTTTTGCTGCCAATTGACAGATATGGAGACCTGCCAATGGCGGAAGTTCCAAACACGCCCTTTCGATAGATACTTGTAAATATCGCCAAGGTTAATCGATACATTAATCGATGTTTTATAAAAACATTTAAAGAAAAAGTGCAAAAGCACGAGCAGTTTCGGATATATTTATCACAATAAAAACACAAAGCTAGATAGATAGTTTAGAGGCAAGATCCGAAAGGTACTGGAATAAAACGACGAAAGGAATGATATCTGTAAGAATCCACGCTACACTCTGTCATAATCACTGAAAAACTAATTTGAAGAAATTACGATTTCGATCGTCATGGGCCACACGAACGTTTTCCATAGAATTCCACTTCTATCTTATCAGGTGTGTTCGAAAGCGACGGTGCTAATGCACACGACCAAAAGAAACTGAAAAATGAAACTGAAAGGGGGACTGGGAGGTCGTAGCACATGTGGTCAAACAGCCGTAGGGCACGTCCACTACCGCTTTCACGGGTAACAGAGGTGATCCCCAATGTCGAGAGTCTTACAGATATCATTCCTTTCGTCGTTTTATTCCTGTACTTTTCAAATCTTGCCGCTAAACTTTGTGTTTTTATTGTGATAAAAACATTTATTATTGAGTAAAAATTTACTTAAACTGCATTACTGCATTTGGAAACAAAAAATTGCAGTAGCAATAATTTTACCCAGAATAACAATGAGACAAATACGATTGTATATAAAATGAGCACATTGAATAGAAAAATGGTACGGAAACTATGTTATAACATTAATTGAACAAAATGATGCAACTGCCAATTGACACTTACTATCTTTGGCTGGAGCTGCAGGAGATGACGTTTGACATGCTCTGAAACAATAATAAAACAAGAAATGTAATAAAATTGACCACGTTTTATTTTACGTTCGACTGAGAGAAAAACTATAAAAATAACCAAACAAGTTAATAAAAAAAGCTAAATAATTTTGTTTAAAATAATACATTTTGAAATAGAATTTTAAACAGTTGGAGGCAGTTGTATAAAATGACACATAAAATAACTGTAATGCCCAATTGACCGACAACAGCTTTTCACAGGCATATTTATATTTTACATTCGATTTAAATAATTGAATGATAATATTAAATATATTTTATATTCGACTCATGTATGAATAGCTTAAACGATTGCAGAGCAATATAATGAATGAAGCAACTATCTGAATCAAGATTTCTCGTGTGACTGATTTCAGGTCGCCAAAGGGTGGATAATAAGTACACGCAATAAAACAAGATTACACAAATAATCTTGATTTTGAAAAGTGATTGTAGTTCCGGATGAATCAAAAACTCTACGCCATAAGCAATACATCAATTAAACGTCGGAATTTAATCAAACCGAGATAGGCACTATCTTGATTTCGAGCGGCGGGGAACAAGGCAGAAATGTCAAATCCCAATATTCGCTTGTCTTTTTGTAAATCAAAAGGAGGGTTGATGGAGATGCTGTGTATAACACAGGTGTGGCTGACAGCGTTATTACCCCAGACCTCAAATCGTTATCCAACACATCAAGATAAAGATATAAATATTTACATTATAATTGCAGAGTTGTTCCGGGGTTTTCGCGTTTGGCCCTCTTACAATAACTATCGAGGTGGTGTGATCGATCAAATTAAAGCGACACATAAATTGTAATGCATCGGTAATTAAAATACTCTTAGTTATTTGTTGTTCCCAGATGCCTTAAGTCACTAAAACAACGCAACGAGCGAGGTTTTTATAACTATGCCAAAAATCGACAATCAAAATGTTTCTTCCCTTTTGAATCACCTCGCATCTGTTCCGTAATCGAATAAACACATTTTTGTAATTTGTTTAGGTGTTACTAAGCACAGCAAAAATAGCTTTGAAATAATTACAATACAGAAATTACAGCAAAATATAAAAATGAAATAAAAATACAAAGAAAACAGTACGACTCGTCGTAGCCCAGTTGGTTTAGCAACTGACTGACGTTTCCCGGGTTCTATTCCCGGCGGGGGATCTCGATTCTTCGATCCCAGGGTATTGGTGAAAATGTGCCCCTCACATAGTGCCTAAGCACTAAGAGGGATACAGAAAATCCAGTAGTGATATTACATACACTACGGTGAATTAAAAAAAAATTCAGAACAATGTTAGCTCTGCGGATTAACTGAATTGATTGAATTCAGAGGCTTCACTAAAAAATGTATATCTGGAGGAACTGAAATGAAAACGCTTGAAAAGACGTAATCCTAATTTAAGACTGCACTAATCTAAGTTAAAATTAAATAAGACCGAACAACTCGGATATTCAATGTATCTATTTAATGTTGACATTCGGCTGCAGCAGATATGCAGCTTAAAACTGCTAAAACATTTCCCCATTCCGACCGAAACCCTGTTAGTACCAGGTTTGATTAATGACTAGTAAATGACCTTGGCACATGTGTTCACAGGTGAACCCACTAGATTAGGTCGCCCCGCTTGTCTGTCTGACGCAAACAAGCGCAGGTGCTGGAACCGGTGTTTGACAACGAGACTTGAAACTAGACCGAATCATGCGTACAGGACGCATTACGATCAGTGTTGCGACGGGAGATTGCTATACTAAGAGGCCCAAGCCTATTTAAAAGAAAATAGTAGCGAATTTTCTGGCATTTATTTATTTTATGATTACTATAGGATTTTCTGTACCCCTCATGGTGCTCAGACACTATGTGAGGAGCATATTTTCACCAGTACCCCGGGATCGAATAATCGAGAGGTCGCGCCGGGAATCGAACCCAGGACCGCCAAGTATCGACGCCAGGACCGACGACTCGTATTTTATTTCTAGAATTCTCAGTTGGACCTGTGGAAAGTAGGTATTGTACGAATATATGAGACATGAGTTTTTATGTGGAGGTTATGACGAAAATGGGTGAACAAAAAATAGAGAAAGATATATATTTTTCTACATCTTGTTTGAAGTTATGACCCGGGGCCTCGAATGACTCACTCCAACTCCAGTTTCTTGGCCTGCTGGTGGCTAATGTCCTCCTCCACGCTGTAATCCAGGATGGCCTTGACCCCAAAGGAGCGCATGCGCTCGATGGTCGGCTTGATGTCGTCCTGGTCCTCGCCGGCCACAAAGTGACCGTAGAACGAGCTCTTCATGGCCAAACGGAACAGATTATTGCCCAAAACGCGGCGGCCCAATCGCATTAACTGCGTCCACATGAAAAAGAATACAACACCAGGAATGAGAAAAAATGACGAGAGGACATCGGATTTGATTGGAACAATCAGCTAACAAATCAGAAACACCTACACCTTGTTTTAAAAATGAATTGTTAAGGGGGTTTACCTACACCTTGTTTTAAAAATGAATTGTTAAGGGGACAAATGATTTTACCCCTACTGTTACAAAAGCTGACAGTCCAGTCATTAACAGCAATTCATATTATGGTGCTCTTTTTGAGTGTTTGAATGTCGCTGGTCAGCGAAAATGCAGCATAGATCATTAAAAACAGTGACAGTGAATATTTCGTGCATCATCCGAGATTCACTTGAACGATTTTACAACACCATAATGACATCGAGTTGCAAGTTATCCAAGTATCGCTCTCTCACTGGCACTGGACGACCAAGGCCAAAACATTTAAGGGGCAATGATAGAGAGGGAGAGTCCTGGACAAATTAAGGCAGGGACCGGCTGAGCAATAGCTTGCACTGGAAAAAGGTCGGACCATCGGATGTGAATGAAACCTTGTAAGCGAGTCTGGTTGGCCAGTTATAGCTAGGACGCACATTGTGTTGGTGGATGGAAACAGAAAATGCAAGGTCTTATTTTGCTAGAGGATGGTAACGCAATTACGAAATGGGGATGAACTGCCAAGGACAAAAATGAATTACATTTTAAAATTTTATTTAGGAATTACCAGGCGACAGATTTTCATAAAAACATTCCGTAAACCAAATACTTAATTATGAGGTAATTGAGTGTAGAAAGTGTAGTTGGTACAACACCCACCGGATGGCGTGTGGCAATAATTCGAATTATGAGGCTTTGTTTCGTAATCTGAAGTTTCACGCGGGGATTATTAAGTTTTATCGTTTTATTTTGTTCGTTACGACGAAGTTGACATTGAAAGTTGTATTGGTTTTTTGGAATTAATAGATGTAGTAACGATCACGCAAAGATTGTGCAAAAATGATGTCTGATAAACGTCTGAACGGCGGAAAGTTCTTTTTATTATTGCGTTCTCGAAAAAATGCTGATATTAAAATGCCAAAGTTTATTTATCACTACATTGTCAAAGTGCGTCTTGATTTATTTTGTTCCTCAGCCCTATTTCGCCCTATGCAAATGGCAACTACAGCGGTGAACCTGAAAATAAGGACCCCAGTTATTTTTTTTTTAATAAGTCGGCCAAAAATAGTCAGATTATTATGAAACATGAGCACAATTTAGACAACTAGTTTAGACATTTAGTTGAGCAAACGTGCTACACAGTTGCGCAATCATGAAATACCGAACACGGAAATAAAAATTCCAGGAAATACCCAAGAGCAGAGTGGGCGTGAAAATTCACAGAGCTCTCCAACTCTTGCCACTATTCAATATGGAAATGCAACAACGGGCCCGGAACTCCATGACCAAACTCTTGAGGCGCTATCGATACATTCTTGCACTTCCTCAAAAATTGAGGAAGTGCAACGCTAGTTGGTATAGCGGCAAAATCCGAAAGTCACTGTTAGAATCTCGATGACTGACCACGCTACACTAGTCATAATCACCGAAAATAATTTGAAGAATTTACGATTTAGATAGTCAACTTACTAAGTCCCAAGAACGTTTTCGAGAAAAAATGCATTTCCATCGAATGAATGAATGAAGGACGATGTCTTAAGGACAATGAAAGCTAGATAGATATAGCAGTATCTATATCTATGCTATATCTATCTAGCTTTCATTGTCCTTAAGACATCGTCCTTAACTCGACATCCGACTCTGCGTGCTTCGGCACTATTTTATTGAAATGAATGAAGTTCAAAGCTTTTCCTCAGTTGGGAATCGATAATATCGATATATTCACATGGGTGGCTGTCACGAACGATAAATGTAGTCAGACTGCGTGGCAACACGACAACGATCCCGAAATAGTCCGACGCATCTTTTGAACTACACCTACCCGGTCATAACCCTTTCTTCGCGCCTCCGTTGGTTCCTTTCAGAAACCGTATCACCTGTTATTTTTTTACCTTCATGTTATTGTTGACCAGGTACTGGTTGCTGCACAGGCTGAAAACCAGCAAGGCACGCAATATCTCCAGCATGCTCTTGCTCTTGTAGGCCGCTTCGCCATTATTGAAGCTCAGGTCCAGCGGGTCGCGTCGCGGCTCAGATTCCACCGGCACGGCCGGGTCGGTCTGCTGTTGTTGGATGCTGGCAGCCGTGCTGTCCGACGACCTCCAGCATCGTGCTGGATGGCGTCGGCCAGCGGAGACGACTAATTCCCCTCCCGTACGAGCGCTCCGGCCGATTCTGGTCAGCAGTTTGGCCGCGCTGCCCACACGAGTCAGGGCCATTTAAATCTCTGCCGGTTAATGAGATTTCTTTGTTCCGGACGATCGATGAGGTCACAATTTCCTGGTGTAATCGAAGGGGAGAAATGCCAGAGGAACAAACTAAAAAAACGGAGGAGGTAAAATTTATCGGTCGGATCTGTCCAGTGCGGCTACTCCAGCAAGCGCGACATTTGGTGAGGCTCAGGCCGCTGAGCTAGATGAGATTTTTTATTTCCTCGTATACTTTGATGATTCAAATCAACCGATGTGAGGGTGCGCATAACAATTGGATGGATTTTGATACCTTTATCAATACGAATCGGCAACTCAACAGTGCTCAAATAATGACGCGGTATTGTCGATTGCAATTGCAATCCCAAGTAACACGAGATAATAGACTATGGAATGCCGAACTTTTAATGGCGAGCACTAGAGAGCGCCATAAGCTCCGCGCGGGTCTCCTAATTTGCGTTTGCCGATTTTTCGGATATCAACGCCGTCTATCGACAAGAGGGGCAAACTAGGAAATACAGAGCCGCCAGTATTGCCATCTTGCGACAATTGGGAAAACTACGAAGCGGAGAGCGTCACCGACAATAGACGGCAAAGCACACGAAGTTTGAATATTATAATATACTAACCTAACCTAGCCGTACCTTATCTAACATAACGTAGTTTTCCCTCTTGTCGATAGACAGCGTTGATTTCCTAAAAAAAAAATCAGCGAACGACATGGATCGTTGTGCAAACTAGGATTCCCGCTCTGCGAGGGTATCATTCCCTAATGATTTACACCAATTAAACCTAGATGGCGCCACGTGAACCACACCGCCGCCAGTGCAGATCACTGTGATTACCTATGACGTGCAGTGAAGCACACGGTTAGGGTGTTGAATCATCTCAATAAATAATGGATAAATGAATAATAAATAATGAATAATCTTAATGAATAATGGATGTTCCGTAAGTCGCGCCGGATTTGAAATTGGTGCCATTTGCCACCCTGTTGGTTAGCAGCCATGTATTTATCCTTTTTTATTATCTTTGTTAGGTCTTAAGTGTTGCGATAACGTAGTGTTTTTGTAGCTTGCAGTTTCAACCAGACGGCGCAATCTGTCACGCTGCGCGCGAGACAAGGAATCTGTTGCGACAAAAATTTCCAGACGTCGCGACTTCCCAGAGTTGGCCACCGACGCCGTATGACTCTACGCCTTGTAGTTTTTCTTTGGGGCTTTTCTAAGATGAGGGAAAACCAAAACAAAACAAACATAGAACCACAGCTCAATTTAAATAAGAAATTCGTCAAGTGATTGCCTAACTTTTTTTTTCTTTTTCAATTCACTGAAGTGACGGGTCACACCAGGAAGATTCTGTACCCCTCTCAGTGCATAGGCACTTTGTGAGAGGCACATTTTCACCAGTTGTTCAACCAGTTGTGCAAAACTTGAACAATAAATCTCAGGAAAGTGATCATGAATTTCACTCGGAGAATAAATAACGAATCAAGAGTAGTAGAAAACGCCGATATATTCAAAACGAGATAGGGGTGAATGGAAAGCAGGACGCTAAACCGAAAAGACGATAAGAGCTGGCAGAACTCTTCTAATATAATAATAGTAAACTATTATTTAAAATGAAGAAATTAAACCAGAAAAACGTGGGTAACAACCTTGGGTAATTATAATAGTAATTTTCCACGGGAGATGTGGATGTGGTAAAATTGTGGATGTGTGTCGTTGTCATCTTATCTGTAGTGTCAGTTCCCACGTTTTTCTGGTTTAATTTCTTCATTGGAAGAGTTCTGCCAGCTCTTATCGCCTTTTCGGTTTAGCGTCCAGCTTTCCATTCACCCCTATCTCGAATAAATAACGGCTTGCAGACAAAGCGGAGGTGGCCATTAAAATAACAATTACAATATGTACCCACAAGCCAAGGTTTATAACCTTGTACCCTTATAACCTGATTGTCCTATCCTAACAGACTTCTGACTTGAGACTCGTTAAAACTATTCCACTGTCGACACACTCTGGAGAAATAGGAGTTGAAGTATGAGTCAAACCTACAACGAAGCTCCTCAACTATCTTAGTATGACCCGATCATCTACACCTAGTAGGATCCAGACTCACAATTTCCCCGATATTGACATCACAATCCCCCTTCATAATGCGAGTCAGAAGCCTAATATTGGTCACCTTTCTACGATCTTCTAACGACTCACATCCCACCAATATCAATAGCATGTCCATCACACTATCCACTCGACCAAATCTACCGCTAACAAATCTAGCAGCCCTTCTTTGGACCATTTCAATTTCACCTATGAGCCCAACAAGGTGCAGAACCCAAATGGAGCTACAGTATTCTAGTAAAGATCATATGCCAGATGTGATTTTTTAAATGTTAAACCTCAAGGTGTGCCCTAGAAGACGATGTATTTTTTTATTTAAATATATTGTTATAATAAAATTGAATAAATTTATTCATACTTAAAAACTTACGTGACTTATTGAACACCTTATAAAGTAGTGAAAAACTAAATCAATAATTTATTTAGAAAATTGAATTGAAAAAATTGAAATTTAAGTGTTTGTCACAAAATTAAGAAATCTCACTGTCATTGCAAGTTATAAGGGGAGGGAGAGAAGGCACCATAATACAGAGTAAATCCAAATTGGACAAAAGACTTGGATTTTTGTAAAATATTTCGCGAGTCCCTTAAACTCGAGGAAGTCCACATTCAGCTTCGGTCCTAATCAAAATCGCAGCATTTTCGATGATAATAATCGACTGAAATCAAACGCAGTCCCTAGAGCAGCTGAGCGCAATAATGCACAATGATGTCTAAAAAAAAGAAAAAAAACTAATCACAAAGTATGATAAAGTAAAGGTCAAAATTTCAATGCTGCACCAAACGAAATTACTATCTCATCACCGCGATCAGATAAGTACTATTTGTTGACTTGTGACGCACCCTTAGTACCAGGAACTGTTACCACATATGACGCCTTTAGCGGAGCATCCAACTTAGCTGCACGTCGACACTCTCTATCAATAGATAAAAATATACATCGGTGACGCACTTAGCTAATCAAAATGACACAAATAAAATTGCCTCCACTAATCATTGCCTCCTCAGCTTTCGCGGAGTATAAATACAAAAAAATGAAATTTGAAGTGTTAACTAGGAATTTGCAATGGCGAAATTTCACAAATCCCACCGTGTATTGCGTAACGAGAATATTAGCATCATTCTCTATTATGATCATATATGAGTAAAAATGCATATATGTATTTAAATATGGTACCATATATGAATATTGTACTATATGAATATGTTATTATTTTTTTTGTTACAATTCAAATGTAGTCAACCGCACTACAGTGATACAGGGTACATAAGTGAGATTTCCCGTTTATATAAATTATATGTGTATATGTGTAATCCGATTGACACAACTCACAATTATCAGTTTATTAAATTTAACAATATAACGAAGAACGTCTGAAGTTGGAATGTCGGGCGACGAGTTTTGTCGAGTTTTGGTTCTACCTTTTTGTGACACTTTTGAATTTGCTTTTGTTGGCCTGTGTTTGTTAAGGCCCTATCTCGTGTTCTCGCACATTTGCGATCGTTTGTCGGAATAAATGACAGCTTTCCCCTTCATTTGGAACGAGTGAGTTTATTTGATCTAGTCTGTTCTCTGTCTTTGTGAGTGACATGCTGACAATAACACAAATTTGGTCGTCGAACGACTGGATTAAGAACGAGTTATTTAGATTTTTATTAGATTGTTGGTCGTAGTTGGGTGAGTGAATCGCATTTTTGGAAAAAATAAAGAAAACCTGAGCATGCTTTCAAAAGAGATCAATTTTCAAGGGCAACCTTACAAAAATGTCATATATGACTTACTATATTACTATCATATAGTAATCATATATCTATAAATATAAATCCGAATGTATGTTTGTTTGTTGCTTTGTGGTTTTGTGTGTATGTTCTTTATGCATTCCTAAACCATTCATCCGATCAC
>JAQGBY010006796.1:0-12596 GCA_034698785.1 Mycogona germanica | reverse complement strand
TTTTTTTTTTTTAATTCACTGAAGTGACGGATCACAACAGGAAGATTCTGTACCCCTCTCAGAGCTTAGGCCCTAAATATATATCATATATACAACATTTTTTATAAATTTTTCTCAACCGTTATGTACTCTTAAAAATGAATTCGTATAAATTTTTCTCAACCAAAACGAAATTTTAAAAAATGACAAAATAAATATTAACGTACGTCTTTTTTAAATAAATTTAAGACATTATTTTAATTTTTTTAGATCATGTTTCGTGATATTTTTTAGCACAAAAAGTAACGGCGAAAGTAAAATGGAATCGATGCCAATGTTTTAATCTTCAACGGCTGATATCTCGAGAAATACGCAAAATCGACATCTGAAATAACTTGCACTCGATTGCAAATTTGCGGAACTATCTACAGCTATTCAATTTCAATTTCGTTAAGCAGTTCGTAAGTAAACGCCGAGGCGGACAGTTTACATTTTTTTTTAATGTTGACAAACTTTCAAGATTCTAATATACATAGAAAGCAGAGAAATACGCATTGATAATCTCCCTGTCCAAAATACAGGTTAAAGATGCAAGTACATGTGATTATTGTAAAGATAAACTTTTCATTTAAGTTGTTCGAAATGTTATAATGCTATTTTTGATGTGTAAGCGAAAATATATACAAGAAATGAAATAAATATGCGACTCAACAATTCATTTGGAATGCTTTTTATTTCTTCATGAAAGTAGGAAATCAAGTATTCGTACAGGCAAAAACGCTTGGATGTTAACCCACCAAGACATTCGTTGGTGGGGTAATTTTGCGCCAGTTATTGCTGCTCCCAGTCGTAGCATTAAACGAATATATTCTGGTTTTTTATTGACGGGTTAAAGCTTGTTTTTTACATTCCCAGCTCTTGTCCTAGCTCACGTTTTTCCAACAACACCAAAACTAGAGATCACGAAAATGTTTCTTTGCAACAAAAGTATATATCGTGAACAATGGCTTAATCCGAATTGTCGAGACTCGTTAAAAATACTAACGGCTACTTAAAGAAAAACACTTAGGTCATAAACGAATTCATTCTTTAAAACAGCCCCATAACAAAAACAACTACAATTGAAAATGAAAGGCGATGTTTAATTGAAAACGAATATTATAATTCTTATGGTCAAAATACAAAATGCAATTGAACGAATATCTTCGTTCGTTAAAATTATAGAATTTCCTCCATTCGATAAAATAGTACGAAACAACAAACAAACGTTCAAATTGACCTTGACGCTCAAAGTTCCAATAAAACAAATAAACAACAAGTATGGAATTTGGTTTTATACAAGTTATTAAAAATTTCGAGCGAATAAAAATATTTTCCAAACAGCTACTAACCAATATTTAAGACGGCAGTCGACATGTGCCGTCACGAATTTAACTTCAAAATCATTTAAAGCACATTTCACTAACACAAATATAATTCCTCAAAAAAAAATTGGCTTTCAGATCGACTTACTCTGAACAGCAACTTCCCAGAAATCGTGGATTGTAAATTAGTGAGATAAAGAGTATGTGGTCCAAATGTCACTAGCATTGAGACATCATAATTGTCTTTTTCGTGTTTCAGGACTTTTCCAATTTAATTTTAAAGACCGGTAGTTGCCCTGGCAATCCTCTCAGCGTATCGGGACGAGTAGAAGAGCCTTGTTACTGATACTCGGACACAGGGCCAAAACCGAGTCATGTATTTTGAGTTTTGATTTAAAATTCATTAGTTTTGCGAGAATATATATATATATACCTAAAAGATCGAATCCACTGATTGTCGCACATATTTATACAATGTAATGGTAAAATAACAATGGAATGAAATGGTATGGCTATCAAGATAACTTGGGGTTCTCGCTCTAGCAATATATTACTGAATAAACAACTTCTTTCGGTGAGTAAACAACAATTAGTATTATATAGCAATTGTGACAGAAATGTCACGATAAGAGAGAGTGAGATAGAGTAGGCGATCGCGTTTTGGTTTTTTTCGACCAATTTTGAGTGGTGTACGATTTTTGCCGCCGTGTGCCGCTCCCGTCAAACGACCAACTCAAGTTCTGTATGGGTGCGAAAACATGTGTCCTGTGTGTGATTCGTCAGAGCTAAATTTTATGAACATCCATTTGTTAGCCCCGATCAGATTGGATTTCAACGCATTCGATAAATAACGTCATTAAAAAATAATAACTACTGAATTTTAAATATATTTACATGTACAGAATAAATTGTACAGTAACCCTACGAGTGTCGACAGCAGGTTAGATCACTCTTATCAGCAATTTCCAAAAGCAAAATCAATTTAATTACTATTTTCATTACTGGAAAGCAGCTGTCCTGTGGTCATCAGAAATCAGTTTGTTCGTTCCAGTTTTACGCTAATAATATATCTTTATGAAATGATAACAGATTGTCTTGAAATTAACAGCTTGTTTTCAGATTCATCTAGCACAGAAAGTGCTAGATTCGGCTTTTCAATTTGCTAACATCTCACATGTCTATTAGTTTAATTGCAGCCAGTCTTTTGTTCAAAATTCGATATTAATAATCTCGAATTACCAGTGATTCGCGCAATTTCTTACTGTCCTTGATGTTGATTTTTCTGGTGCTGAACTTGTACAACATCTTCTTGTGCAAGCTTAGCCACAGTGAATTGATTAGCATCTGTGTCAAGTTTCAAGAGCATCTGTGAAGATTTCGTAAAGATACAATATTAATATTTTTGCTTTCATTGTTTTGGACCACTCCGTAAGGGAATCAACGGGATTAAACATGCCGCTCCATTTGGTGGACTGAACGCCACTAGCGGCGGCAATTGCAAGCTTCAGTGAACTTATGTGCCCCTCACATAGTGCCTAAGCACCAAGAGGGATACAGAAACTCCTGTTGTGATATACACTTTAATGAATTAAAACCAAAAAAAACTACCAAATGGCGAAATGTGAGTCACTTACTGAAACGGCCATATCCAAATAATTATCAATATTATGAAATTTTTTAGGCAAAGAAAAGTTAGAATTTTCAGGCCAATCTGACCAGGGCTTTCTCGCAAAAAAAAAACATAAATTGCAAGTGTCGGGGTAATGTGGTATCACTTTGGTCAGCTAGAGATAATAACTACAGAATTGCGCAACAACGAAAATGTCATTGTATCTACTCTGAAACAATTCTCAATTCTCTCCAATTCCCAACAATATTTGGTCATGAAGAAACTCTGTTCAGAACTCCCCCCCCCCAAGTAAAATGTATCTGCAAGTCTGGATGGGATAGCCAATAAAAATAAGGGATCGGCTAGATAACTATACTGGCACAAAATAATAACAAAGTCACTATTAAAATATGAATCTAATCAAAGCGGGTGACAAGAATTTGTTGCTGCCCCACAATTGATTAATTATTAAAACGTAGATCGGATACAGATGCTATTCGCATTTTTGCTAGATGCAAAGAATTTGGGGATAGACAGTTTATCGTTATTATTTATTTGTACACATTCATATGAGAGATTATATAGGGGTAAGATATATACACGTGTCGTTGGTTGGTGGTAAAGATTTGTATATATATATATATTTATATATATTTATATAGCCATAGTGGGGTGTGGGGAAAAGAGAATTGGTATTTTGGATTGAAACTTGGTTGATCCAATATTAATGAGTTGAGATGTCAAATTGATGGCGCAATTTCCTTCGATCTTTGAGAGATTCTCGATTGCACACACACACGTTGACAATGCTTTAACAGCAAAGAGGTTTGAACGAGGGGAAGATGGATTCAACTATCCGATTATGATATTAGAAGAATTTATAAATTTTTTCGAGTAGACCAACAAGTCATATTATGTTTTCAACATTTAAAAAAATAATAAGAATAAATTTGATTAGCTTTTAAATGTTTTTTGATCAGTGGCTAAGTACATGTACAAGAAAGGTGTGTATCCATAAAACTAGTTCTTCGAGTAGTGATGCGTTCAAGTTTCCAAGTTGATTGACCACCATGCAGTCACTTCCTTTATTCATCTACAGAACCGACATTTTGAACGCATCTCAGAACCCAGTTAATACCGTTCCATCTTTCGGTGGACATCTCAAGACATCTTGCAAGAAAATTCGTCGAAGTCTCAAGCACCCTGGACGAATCCCAGTGTGACTAGGCAATAACTTATAAATGATGAAATCAATTTTAATTTCCCAATCTAGTAATAGTCAGAATCACGATTAAGAATTACAATTCCGGAAGAGAGATAGAAAGAGAGAGAGAGATTCAGTGAAAGCGAGAAAAGATACATTTCTGAAGCTGTAACTATGTGTGTCCCGAGTGTCTGGGAGCGGTGAGGAGAAATGGTAGGAGGCGGGCGGTCAAAGTGATACTGATTTTCTACACAGGCAAAGTGAAAAGGCGTGTTATAGGCTATATAGAGCGAACGGTATACAAGCGATATCGAGTCGAAAAACGGTAATAAGAGATGGACGATGAGAGAGGGGAGGAGGAGAAAACATAAAAATGAGGAAGGGGGAACTCTATGTACACAGCAACATGATTCGAAACGAAATAACCGACGCGACGCCAACCAGGGCGGCATCCGAAGATCATGACAACATGTACCCTCTGTACACGCGCGACCAAATCAAACCATTTACATCAATCAACCGGTCCTGATTAACTTCAGAAAAATTATTGACGTGCTTTAATATAGTTAGAAAGAGAACCCTCCCCCAAATAGATTTTAATTATCCACATAAATCGGTCGCGACTGCCGCTAGTGATAAATAAGTTAGACAACACGATGAGGCGTGTCCCGTACCTCTGCGACTACCGCGAGATCTTTATATAGAAACTGCTTAAGTGCGAGAGATCCTTTCACATTTTAATCCAAGAACAATATTCACATGGCTAACAATTTATTTATTTCGTCGAATTTGTTGCCTACCTCGACAAATGTGTCGCATATTGATCGCGCGTGTGCACTAAATTAAAAAAGATATGAAAACGTCTAGGTGGGTTTCGGATTAATCAATGCTAGTAGTCAAGTGTATAGTTATCGTACGCTGATCAAATGAGTGGTTCCACTACTGACCGGATGTACATGCTTACATTTTGCTACAACACATCTTAACAAATCGCAGTAGGAGTCTCAACTAATAACAAGAACTCCGAACTTGCGCTAAAATGAACTCTCGAGATAGAATCTGGTGGTAACACTTTTCGAAAGAAAACAAAACGAAACAAAAGAATAAGTGAACGATGGAGGGGGTAATACAATATAATTCTAAATAGAGAACATGGCTGGTGCATAATATGGTGGTGCGAATAGGTCCCACGGATGATCACGCTCTACGCGACCCCCAGCGACCCCCAGCGACGAGAGATGACGAAGGAGGACGAAATGTGCGAATAAGATTTTTGTTTTTGCCGACCAGCGTCCAAGGGGTGAGACACGGTAAAATGAACATGTGAACGGTGTATGTGTTGTTTGTGTTTTTGTGTGTGTCTATAATATATGTATAGATAGGACGCGCTATATCGAGCTACTCCATATTAATTGAACCATTACAGAGTGCAAGCGAAACAAAAAATATTCTCGATCGTCCCTCTTTCCAGTCTTTAACATCCACCGACGACTTCTCCTATATTTTTTTGTATTAACGTTGCCGACATAAAAATTAAACGAATCGATTATTAAAAAAAAAAGAAAACTTGAGATGGCGCCACGATCAGTTGGCAGGTGAGAATTTTCTTAGAACGAGCACCCGGTGTGTGTGTGTGTTGGGGGGAGAGGAGGAGCACCATCTGGTGCGTTCTTGTTTTATTTCTTGAAAGGTTTGGGCGTCCGTACTTGGCTTCCTGTCGACTCGAGTGAGAATCTGCTTTGGATATAAACCAGAAAATAAACACTTTTATAGCCACTATAGACACTTTGGAATGCACTGAAACACGAACCGAATTCACGTTACTTTTAAATTATTGAGATCGCCTCTTCTTTTGTTTCAATCGAATGGATAGTGGACGTATGGAGGTTTAAGCTTAATAAAATTGATACGTGAACATTGTTCCGAGCTTACCTGATAATTCGACAGGCAAAATCCCCATTCCAGTGGCTTCGGAATTTTATTGCAGTTACGATGTATACAGAGAAAGTGCTTGCACGATTTTAGGATCTTGCTTGGAACCTTCCTTAAATTCGTCCAAACTTAACCGCTGGTCGTTATTCTGAAAAATTAAAAAGGGAGACACAATCAGCCGCTAACGATTCGATCGCCAACAAACTGTTCCGATGATTTCCTAAAACTTAATGTTAATATGATCCCAGATGATTTTTAACGACAAGAAACATTTAGTCCTAAACCGAGTAATGAAACCATAGAAGGTTGTTGTGCACAGTGCTGAACAAACCGTGCAGATATTGAAGACCACACGAATAAACATGTCTTCTCCACTGGTTTCTTTTTCAACACAAAACATAAAGTATAACCGAATCGCCATGAATATATAAAATTTAAGAACAACAGTCCGATTCAAGATATAAAGTTAGATATGGAAAAGATAATAGAATATTGCTTTTTACCGATACACACGAACAAAGAACATAAATCCAACTGGATATCGGTTAGACATATTGTTGGATGGTAGTGGTCATCTATTGGTATTAGGGACATGATTAAAACCTAAAACTGGTGCAACATCCATTGAGTTTCTACTCAGAAAATGCTTTTACGCTAATTTTTGTTGGATGACATGGATATTCACTCCAATGGTATCTGGAACAAAATATACATATTAAACGACACGTACAGTACAAGAGTGTGAACTGACACCACTGCAGGTGAACGAGAAAACACCAGAGAAAGTTATTAGTAAAGGTCTCGAAAGTAATGCAATCAAAAAAGAGAGAGAATATTATTAGAACATGCCAAAAATAGACGAACCATGCCTTTAAAAAACACACTAATATATAGGGGCTGAAATAACAAATCCGTTTTATTCAGACACCAGCAGTCCAACGGATTCGGCGATTTGAACTTTGAAACAAACATTTTCACCGAAAAAATAAGTATAGCAAAAATTCTCATTTAAAAGAGAGAGAGAGCAGCATTCTTCTAGCTGCTATCGAAATAATAAGATAAGCGGAGTCAGCAATATTTGGTATCAGATAGATCAAATCTCAAAAACTAAATCAACGCAAATATAGTAATAATCAAAATGCTCAAACCTTTCGTCAATGGAGTTAAAAGACAAAAAACTCACACAAGTAGAAAAAAGTTTAAAAAGAAATTGCATCTGTATTTTCATTTTACGAATGCGCAACTATAGTCGTATTTCAATGCTAAAATTAAACCCCAATGCCGCGTGACGCATGCGTGACGTCACCATTTCCGGTTTTGCCTTTTGGTCAGTTTCGCATACCGACGACAAAAAAGTACCCCTGACCCAAAACATCGGGATGCTCCGCCGTCTCGGGATCGCTCAAAAATAGTAACAATTACGTCACAGATTCAAGACACATGTATAGAGAATATGACGCCACAAGATGCAAATAGAGAATAATGGCGATTGGTTAAAAGATGCCAGCAAATCAGTGCATTTGCCCACCAAAGTGTAAAGACTTACAGTATCCATTTGACTAAAAATCCTTTCCACCCTTTTTTGAGGGGTATTTTCGTCGTCTTGAGGGTTAGGTTTACTTCCCTAGGGGGAAGAGAAAAATGAGCTCAACGTTGAATTAGGTATTCGAACTCGAGTGTACATCTAGATATAATTTTACAACAAAAGAGGAGAAGAAAAAGATCTAAGAAAACGAACTAGAGGAAAGAAAGGGAATGGGACTTCCTAGAATGTAATATCATTTAAGGGGTAAGATAAGATAAAATTGAAAAAGATATGAATTGAAAACATGAAAAATTATTAATCGATCATAACCAGCACCAGGTAATCAGGTGCGAATTCATTGAATTGTTATTTACAAAATGAATGATCAGAGAAAAGGCGATAAAGCTGTTTTTATCAATAAAGCTAAATTTCTCAAATGTATCTCAATAAATAGGGTCGGCCATGATCAAGCAAGCTAATAACCAACGTTATATAAATACGAGTAAAATATGAAATAGCACACAATAATAACGAACAAACCACAGCCACCAATCTGAACAGCAGGTTCAGCAAAGAAGAAAAAAGCATGGAATCACACACAGCCAATTGACATCGATGACAGGCAATCACTTTCACCAACACGTACGACAATTTCACATGTACACGTATATAAATCTAGTGCATAATCTCCATATACACACAACTCGTATATCGTTTAAGGACATGACAAACACAAGAGCGCAATACTTTAAGTTAGGATGTCTCGCTCTGAAGCTCTATTTGTAAAAGGCTTGAGTTGTGGAGAAAAAATACATCCAATTTTGAACTTCTCGCTCACAAAGTACGGATTATCCTCACGCATACATTTTAAATGTAACTTAATGCATTTTCCGTGCTGGAGTATAATGGAGCCGACCTCCGATTTACTCTTATGGAGTTTTTAGCTTTAGACATTAGCTATACCTAAAATGCTTCAGGGAGGAACAGTCATATAATCGTTGAAGCACATTATTTTAAAATATGTTCAATTTTTCAAGTAAAAAAATGTTCAAACGAAATTGGAACTTGTTTAAACTTGATTCGATTAATTTGGTTAAACGGGTTAAATCTAAAAATAAAATTGTTTAGATATTACTCGTAAAACTGTTATTTGTTTATAAGGCATTCCAGCATATTAATTCTAGCAAATTTCAAAGTTATCATCAACATCCACAATCATTTTTGTAATATACGATTGAAACGTTTAAGTTAACTAATTTGAAGGAAGAGTAAATTTCCAAAGGGTCTGGGTCTTGTTAATTTGTTCCGCGAATTCCATGAGCAAACGGTGGTGTTAAGTCTAAAGGGAAAACGCCGTTAAAGCCCATAACGAGCAAATGCACAACCAGCCCAACAAAGCACAAACATCAAGGCACGAGCAGCAGCAGCAACAGCAACAGCAGCGCCACCCACAACGGAAGTACCACACTTGACGAAACTCGTGCCCACGACAGCACACTTAGAGGTGTCAATTGAGGACGAACTCACCACCATCTGGTAAATGGCGTCGACGATATTATACATTTCTTCTTTGGTGATGTAGCCGTCGTTGTCAACGTCGTATAACCGGAACGCCCCTGGCGAACAAAACGACAAGTACAAAGAAAAAGAGAACATCAGAGAAATGATATTAATTAAGACACATAAAGAGCAAAGGAACGCTTGCGCAAAATAAAATTCAAACTTATTTCTAAAGATACATTTTAAAAAAACAGTTTCTACTTTCTAAACGTCAACAAACTGGACGTTGAATATTTTCTAATGACGTCATCATTAATTAATACTGGAGATCATGACGTCTATTGATGTTATTGATGTTTACTGTAGTTCTCTGTCGAGGTAAACATATTTCTTAACTACCACCTTGATATTTTGAATCGCAGTGCAAACTTGGAAAGCATTACGAACAAAAGAAATGCGACGCGATGGAATAAGAAAACAGAAAACCCGACCTGAGGAAAAATAATTAAAACGCTTTCATTGCTCTAGATAGCAATAAAGTTTCAGCACCAATTTCCAAGAAAGGGTGAGAATTGTTTCGTTCATGCCTTCATAAGAAATTTTCAAAGATCTCAGAAGGTGGGCGCGTCGTACTTCATAATCCCACCGTGGCGTGCATTAACCCTGGACGATCGACCACCAGTTTGAGATAGACAAACGCACCCTTCGCCTACTGCAAGTCGATCTTTGGAATTCCTAATGAGAAATGGGTACGGCTGTTGCTCCCAGACACCGAGCTTACTAATCTAATTAAGTAAGTGCGAATACTCTGTGTAAACTTACTCTAACGACAATTTGAAAGCATAAAAGGTTTCATTTAATTACGCCCGGCTGCTCAAACTTGGATTCGCTAGTCTATCGCGCCCCGGAACAGGATTCGGCTCAATGGAGAAACACATCTAAACCGTTCTCTCAACTCGAGCCCATCCACAGTTGGAATTCCTAAAGAGTTTAGTAGCTGCCAAAGCGCCGTATCCGCCATTTTACGAAATGGGATCGTTGGACAGAGAATAAAGTGCCGATTTTATCACGATCCGAGTGTTGCCAGTGCTTAGGCAAAAGATGTTCCGTCGAGTTTAGACGAGGGGGTAATTTAATGGTGGAGCGTCGAGAACTTGTCTGCGATTCGAGCGAGACGACTACACTGAACTAGATCTCTCGGATTATCTGAGCGAACCTCGGCGGTGGATCTCCTACGACTGTGCTTCCGGCTGGTCGACGCAACCCGAGGCAGCTTGACTGTAGACGCAATTAACAAGGTCAAAAGGAGGTTCGGATAAGAGAATCGATGAGGGCCACCTTTAAGTCTAGGGGAAGGCGTCGCAGCATCTAGTGTTGCGTATCATGGATGAAGTTCTTTATAAATTTTTGAAAATTCGTTACAACGAATAGGCTAGAAATTCGATTATCAGATATCTGTTCACCTAATAATCAAACAAGATTTTCGTCTGAAATGTGCCGAGAAAGTGTCTGAAACGCAACTAACAGATCTCAATAAGAATGCAACTCTTTACCGATCAAAAAGTGACACCTAAGATTTCGAGCCAGTGTGAAATCGAAAGATAAAAAATTCAGAACAAAAAATGAAATTGTCAAAATGTTCGTATATTACTCGATAGCCAAAATAGAAATTCATGCGATCCAATAAAGTACTGGACAAGTAGCGCTAAAATATATGTGGTATCGTTTTGATGGTCAACCTGTACAATTGTAGAAGAGTATTAAACAAAGTTAACAAAAACAAACTGAGTGAGACTATGCAAGAATGACCATAAACAATTTAAATGTAAATAAACTAAATACAAATTTGAGTGTAAACAAATTAGCTCCGTAAAGCATCTCCGGAAACTATCGATTAATATCGATCGCATTAGGAGGATCTTTGGTCAATCTCTATCTGAACTGAACATCATGCGTCCGCTAAAGCCACTACCACTATATCTCGCGAAGAGACAGTCTTCAAAAAGCACTCCTAAAACCAATCAACACTGCATCGGTAGATCCTCAAACACGTCTTCGTCTCCGAAGTGACCATCGATCAACACCCACATAGGGCCGTGGACGACGACAGGTGGCGCCGCAGCACTACCCGACGACACCTGCAGCAATGCAAAATGGCGGCCCTACAATATAATTAGTGAAACGCGACTGCGCTCTTCTCCCCCACTCCAACATCGCATCCTCAGCCATCCCGCGCGCCACGCTGCGGCGTGTTTTTATAGCGAATGCGAGTTTACGATCGCCAGGTTGATGGTGGGCGCACAGATAAAGCCCGGAGAAAAAGAGAATAAAACACAATGGAGGCCATGTCATCAACGACCGCGACCGCCAAAGGAAGAGCACTTTGCAGGTGATTAGAGGGATGCTGACTACCCCAAGGATATAGAGGTGGTGGATACCAAAAGATCGCGAAATCGGGTGGCCAAAATTGGGTGCAGCTTTCTTTCATTATTCTAATCAATGTAACAAAGACATATTTTCATAACAGACACTAGAATATTTTGTGTAGCCTCATGTTGGTTAATGATTCATATTCTAGCCATATCGAAGGTCGTCGATAAATAAAGTTTACTACTGGTCACTTATTACAGGTTTTTGACATAACTTAAATAAATGAAAATTTGCAAACCACCTACATTTTCGTCACTACCCAATAAATTTAAATAATTAAAATCTGTTATCATGTTTCTGGCCTGTAATTGCGCTTACGGGAGCTTCAAATGCAATTGATGAGGGAGCATGGAGCTATAACCGAGTGTTATTGCATTAGGAATCTGCGCTCTATCCTTCTAATCCCACATCGGCGACTACCTTTCGTCGCACCTGTACAGCACACACAGGAATTGCGGGGTCATTCGACCGGCTGTCGACAGATTCAATTTAATGGCCAGATTAACCGAATCATTTCACGCATGTTGTCGACTTGCGCTTTTGCATTGATATGCACCCCTAACACCAGATCACCGAAGGGGGACGCATTAAGCAATGGCAATTACTCGGCAGGCCGAGCTGACCGAAAAAGCCATCATCTGCCAGTCCCCCTGGACACCCGATTCCTACCATTAAGAAGGAATCAAAAACTCGAATTCTGGCGTTAGCTTTTAACATTGTCGTTTATTAAATACAAGAAGGGGCGCCCGGCTTTGCCTGGGTTTACAGTAACCACCAATGAAATAAACCGGCTATTTTACGTTTAAGTAACTGTTTTTTAATTCAACGCTATCAACATGCCTAAACATGTTTATTTTTTATTTAAAAATTTGAATTTTCAATCGTTTGACAATTGTTATGTTAAATTGAAAAAGAGTCATTTTTAAAATATATATTTGATTATTTTATGTTTTTTAATATTGTTATTTTATTTTACTTTTATATTGAAAATATTATTCCGGTAATAGTATGTGGTATGGTGTGCTTGGTTGGAACTGTTATCTGGTTTATTTG
>JAQGBY010006795.1:0-12598 GCA_034698785.1 Mycogona germanica | reverse complement strand
GAGGTCTCGGTCGGGAATCGAACCCACGATCTCGGGAATAACAGCTCGACACGCTAACCATTACACCACCGAGACCTTTCCTTCTAAATTATTGAAATATTATAAATAGAAAAACGATTTGAAATTCAGGAAATTCACCAGATCTGGCAAAAGCAGTCATGCGGCAGCACCAATAAATAAATATATTTTGGAATTATTTTTGGCGCCCTTGATATCCAATTTTGAGCAGCCTGGGGATAAATAAATTATTTTTTTAAAGGTAAATTGATTTTTTCTCTGCACAGTCAATTTGAGACGGCAATTTTTGAAGGTTAAGCGCTGCTCATTTTTCCCGAACGTCTGTTTCCATTGAATTCCTATGGGAGAAAAATGTCGTTCGGCGGCTAAAGTTAGCGGCTTAACATCGCTTTTCATTTCACGCAACTTCATTCAGAATCATAAAATTATTGAAACTGTACATGACAACGTTATTTTGGTTAACAAAACAAAACATTAAATTTTTTTAATTCAATCGCTTATTCTAATGCGACGTCACTGAAGCTTATGGCGCCACTCGAGTGAAACAAAAGCGCCCAGCCAACATTCAAGAACGAATTATGGGGGAAATTAATATTTCGTTGATGCCTGAAAAATATACTTTATTTATACAGAGTACGATCTCTTATTCCGTGTATTTTTGTCAGGCAGAGCCAGGAATGACGAATTCGATTTGGATGAAGTTGTAATGAAGTTGACTCATTGACTCGAATGCATTCGAGATGAATCTAAAATATGTAAGGAAATCTCACGAAAGACGTATTTTGTGTGGAGTTCATCGACAGTACAACTTGTTTCAAGGACGACGTTTCGGTCGCCACACTCTCACCAGGGGAGCGTGATCCCATTTGAAAAAAAGGGAACTGGTGGAATCGAGCGGATGCGTCCAACACACACGAGATCTCTCACGACCCCAAAGCGCAACAACCTTTTCTTTTTTTAATATGTGTGGCCTTGTCGAGTTTCTATTTCCCTACTAAATGTAGCAGCAGCCTCAGCCTCAGCCAGCAGTGACCGAAGGTTTTTCGTTTTGCTGGTGCAAAAGAAGACCCTCCCCTCGGGTTGTTTGCGTGGCTCCACACAACCATGTGCGTGCGGGATGACGTCAGGATTGGAGTCGGTGATGGCGCGCGCCCTCCAGCGGTCGCCACCGGCGAAGGCACACGACGACTGATTAGCGAGCGATCGTTGCTGGGTCCAGGCGCGGCGAGATATCAGTTCGTGGAAAAGCAGCGCCAGGCCAGGCCAGAGTGAGTGAGTGCCGGAGCGAGAGAGAGAGAGGGAAGAGCGGAGTTGAGAGTGCCGGTGTGTGTGTGTGGTGAGCCTGTGTGAGCCTGTCAGCCAGCCAGCCCAGAACGAGCCAGAGATTGCGCCAGTCAGCGTTCAACGGGAAGCGATCGGCAAGAAGAAGGGGTGGGACGAGAGTCAACGAGCAGGAAGAGTGGCAGCGGCGGCGGCGGCGGCGGCGGCGGTCAGAGGTAAGGGCACCCCGTCCACCGGATGTGCCGGGATCCCTCTCCTTCCTCCTCCGTCTTCTCCCGGGACACCCCTGTCCCGTTCACCCGGATGCTCGAGGGGTTTTCGTTTGACCTTTAAACCATTCCCGCACTCGTTCCTTGGTGGCGCGGTGACGGACGGAAGGCGCGCGAGGACGGCAGGGGAGTGGCACTCTCGCCATTCCACCTAGTCCACCTCCCGTATCGCACCACATACGACACCTACCCCACACTGGAAAAAAAAGACGAGCCCTATTGTGTTTTGTTTCTATAATCTCCCTTCCCTGACTTCACCCTTTGCCGCTGAATAGTAGTGGTGGTACGCCGTACACGTAACGAGAGAGAGAGAGAGAGAGAGGGTTGGGGAGACGTCATGAATGGGCCTTGGGGACGTCCTTGGGTCGCGCCGTGTAATCGAGGCTCGACAACCCGCGTCGTCCGGAAATAGCGTGGCCAGCAGCGCTTCGATTCGGGGTCAGGGGGGGAAGGAAAGGGGTGTTTCGAGTCGTGTGTTCTCTACTAGTTTTGATGGCCTACGAAACGAATTGCCTGGCTCGCCACCACCTAGCCTACTATTACGCAGCGGCGTAGTGGCGGCGTGGCGACGGCATGGTTGCGTAACAGCGTGGCATTACGTGGACGTGCGCTCTCTCGTACAGTACTCAGTGTGTACACAGAGTTGGACTCCCCAAATTGGTGGTGGTGGTTCGAGCCGAGCGGAGGAGAGGTTGGGAGCCGGTCGTTGGTACGAGTGCGGAAGTGCGCCCGCGGCATTGGTGTCGGTGCAGCATCGACAGAGCCACCTTTTTTTCCCTTCTAGAACCACACTCCCTGCAAACCCCGAACGACGCTTCGTTCTCGTCATAACGTGTGTCGGGTCGGGTGGCCATCGGGTGGCGCAGGACAAAAGCTGGGCGCGCCGGTCAGAATGCGAGGTGTCCGTCCGACCGGCAGCATGTGCTCGGGTCTGCTGGCGTCCTACCATTTTTCTTTCACCCCGCCCACTTGTCTTGCCAACACGTACACATGCAGTCGTCAACAAATCGGTCCTCCTTTGCCCCCCTCCTTTCAACTACTGTACCTTCTGCTTTCCTTCTCTATCGTTATCCTATGACGTCGGGATCATTTCCCTGCTTTTTGGTAGCAGTTGTCGACCGACTAAAATTGAATTTTTCATATTACATGTTACATGTTCTTTTATTATTATAAGTTATTTTATATTATGATTTCTTATTTATTTCGTAATCATACCGTGTTTGTTCATTAATGCTAAAATAAATATCTGTTCATTTTTTTGTTCTTAGTAGTTTTTGGTTTTTGGTTCTTAGTAGTTTTTTGTTCTTAGTAGTTAGTTCTTAGACAAGAAAGTATTTTTGAAATGTACTTCCGCTCGAAAATAAATCCTCAGTTTGACCTGGTGAATGAGCACGGGACAGAGCCCTAGTAAAAATCGAAGATAAGCTGGTGATTTTCCACGGCTCTGTCCCCCGTGCTCATTCACCTATGCTTAAACATTTAAACTTCGACTTTTTACATCTTTTCGTGGTTATTTTATGGGCCTTGCCTACAGTAGTAGCCAGCGCTCGATTCATATGTAATTATTGTTCGACCTAGTGTTTCTGAAGTAACGCTGGATCTCATTAACATTTCTAGCTGGGCCAATGTTGAGATCGCACGTCGAAATTAAATTTTCCATTTTTGTCCACTATAAATCTAATGTTAACGGCGTTGTTATCGTGCGAGTTAGTCGTTGTCATATTGTTGGCGTTATCATAGATTGTTTTACGTGAAGGTAAACGATAAACGGTGACGTGTCTGTACGGATTCATTATTAGTAACCAGTCATTATCTACCACCTAACAACTTGCCTTCAATTTTCGAGTTACACAAATTATAAAAAATATTTTTATTTTTTTCTTTTTTTTTCAAAAAATATTTCAAAAACATTAATTTGACACCCCCAATTAAAATTATTCGGCTAAAAAATGGCACAATCATTGGACTAATGAATTTCCAAATAATAACGCCATTAAATTCGACGTCAAAGGTCGGTGAAAAATCGTCTAGGTCTAGTGATGATGAAGGGGAGATGACTTAGTGAATAATCGTGATGCGTAAGAGAAGCGCGCTTTAGAATTAAATGTTAAGATGCAGATTTAAAAAATGAAACATTCTAAATGACAAGTTTCGATTATTCAACGCGCTGACTGGAGACCCCAGTTACGATGCCGAAAGAGAATTTTTAATGAAATTTAATAAAGTAAGTAGGCAACCCCAGATCCGGTGTACACGCGTGCGAGAGGGATACATTTTTTGCTCATGTCGAACCAATCTTTCCGCCTTCCGAGCCGTTCGTTGCCTGTTGGAAGATCTCACCCCACAGGAGAAAAAAATGGTTGCAAACTGTGGGGGTAGGGCGACGATCTCTCTCGCTCGCTTCCCTCGTCGACACCAGCCCAGTGGCGCCGACTATCGGATAGTCGCTCCTCAAGCGAGCGCTGTGAGTGAGTGGCGCTGGCGTCGCCCTTTTGTTTTTTTTGCTAGCGCATGTGGCAGAGTGCAGCATTCCAGCTGCATACCCCCAGAACAGCGTTTCGCGAACTGGTTGGCGATGACCTAATTATATTTGAGGAATTGGGATGAGGATGATGAGTGGAGTTGTAGGGGAGTTGTTTGCCCAAATTGGTTTCGAAATGGGCAACTCCTATATCGAGTGTAAAAGATTGTGCGAGTGTAAAAGATCGCGCGTGCGTTGATATTAATTTTGCAGGCAGAGGTCAGCCACCTCTGTTGGGGATCAGTTTCCGGCCCCGAGTTCGTGAAACGTTTCACAGGTGTAATTAGTTGCTGGCCTGTGGGTGGGCGGGGCAAATGGGGGGGAAAGGGAAAACAAGGGGTGGAGGGGAACTGCCTAGACACGTCCTCTTTTTCTCCATTTGCTGCCACGAAACCACCAAAATGTTAGAAATAAATGTACGTCGTTTTGTTTCTCGCGCAACTATTTTAGGGGGGTTCGAAATAATTCTCAGAAAATAGTTGCGCGAGAAACAAAATTCTAACATTTTGGTGGTTTCGTGCCTTTTAACTCCCTTAAAAAGCCACGAAGGGAACGAAGTAGGGTCCCAATAGAAAATAGGGGTTACTTCGAATTTGAGAAAAGTGTTAAAATTAAAAATGTGTATGAGAATGGTGTATTCGGGACAGGCTGAATGAACTCGACGTCCTAACTAAAACAAATCTCTCATGATTAAAAATGTGGATAACAAAAATGTTAGGGGCCGTTTTCATGTAACGAACGGCGACAAAATAACCGGGTCACCTCCTGGTGGCGGTTTCTTAATAAAATAGCTCGAGAAACCATACAATTGATCTTTAATTGTTTTCTTTTACTTTCTAAATAATTGTTGGTGTTGTATCGCGGTGAACAGGTGTTTGCCCAAAGCTTGGCACCATTTTTTAAAAGAAAATATAGGTGCTTCCTGTCTGTTAAAAATCTGAAATGCGAAAAAATTTGGTTGTTTCTTGGAAAGTTCTTGGGAATTAAAAATGTGTTTGTTTTGGTCTTGGTTTGAAGGTCTGAAAATATGACTTGAAAATTATTTGAAACATTTCACATGAATGGGGAAGAGGCAAGAAATTACTGAATCGTGGAAGCAATTAGATATATAGAATATTTCACCTCTAAACCATTTGAAAAGTCGAGGATGTTTTATTTTTAGAATGTTTGGCAACAAATTTGCCACAAATTCATTTTTGTGGTTTTGCTATTAAGATGTTCTGACCAACTTGAATAAAGACTATAAAAGTGCAGGATCACGCCGAGATGAATATCAAGATAATGACAAAAAACAAAAGTTTATTTAAATTCCTGATAATGAGAGACAATGTAATTTTTTCCCCAATTACCCAGGGATCAAAATTTTCAAGAGCACGCGCCGGGAATTGAACCCAGGACCGCCGAGCCACAGTCTGCAATACCGTCTGGGCTACGACGAGTCGTACCGTAATTGAACTGTAACTGATGAATTACATTGCCTCACTATCAGGCATTTAAATAAACTTTTGTTTATTGTCATTATCTTGAATTAAGATATTTCATTTTTTATCGGACACCCCCAAATGAGTTAAGATCAGTGGGAAAATACCTTCTTATGTATTTAAAGATTGCACGGTTGGTTGTCCTAATATGTCTGGAAATACATTACCGGAACTGTTGAAAGAAACTACTGATTTCTGAAACATTTCTGTTAAAATTTTAATGAAATAAAATATTGCAACTAATTTCGATGATAAATGAAATCAGTAGAATAATGCCCGATAGGAAGACATTTTAATCCGTCAGGTACAGTAGAGAAGGAAAGAGTTGTAATATTTTATTTAATTACATCTGTCTTGGCATGCTTTAGCATTTTTATTTAATATTTTTATGGTTAAAAATAAAATAAATGTTGAATGACAAGCGGACCTCTTTCGATTGCTGTCTTACGTCGTTCTTTGTAAGGACGCAGATACCTAGGCACCCTAGACCACCAATCTACGTCAACATTTCCTTGAGCCCAAGGTCACGATTACCTTAAGATTTGCAATAAACTTGGGAGAGTAATAGACTTTTCTTTTTCGTGTTAAATTCCTCCATCACCATCTTGTTAAGAAATCTGGAAATGAAAAGCTCTGCTACAACAATTAATAATTGAGTCAAAAAACAAAAATGAAAAATTAATTTTTCAAGTCCAGCTAGTTTCCTGTGAATTTTTGGTCGTGTCAAAATGCTCGTCCTGACCAGAGAAAAACAACCGCTGTTCCAAATTTTCAGCATATATTTTTCCCAATCAACTTGTAACACTAGAAAACTAATGAATTGGGGATTGCAGGACTACAATCATAGACTCGGCAACGAAAATCGTTTAAACAAAGAAAGTTAAACAATCTTCTCGAAGATATTTAAAGAAAATTGAAATTTGCGAGAACACAACAGACAAACGTACGAACTCAACCCAGACTTTCGTCACGACCCAAGGATTAAAAAAGGAAATTTTTACCGTATCACTGGCTATCAATATATTTCAGAGCAACCACGCTCCTCATAGCTGATAGCCAGTGATACGGTAAAAATTTCTTTTTTAATCTTTGGGTAGTGACGAAAGTCTGGGTTGGGTTCGTACGTTTGTCTGATGTGTTTTCGCAAATTTCAATTTTCTTTATGTATCTTCGAGAAGATTGTTTAACTTTCTTTGTTTAAACGATTTTCGTTGCCGAGTCTATGATTGTAGTCCTGCAATCCCCAATTCATTAACTATCAACGGCTCCTACCTCCTACTAGGACTAGAAAACTGCTTTAATTTCACAATTAACGAATTACAAATTTCCCCCCCCCCCCCCCAATCAAATGGCAAATTTCTACTATTTGTCCTCTTCAAATCGAAAGTGTTAAGTTTTCAGGAAATGGGATTGAAAAATAATTCATCAGGCTCATTTATGGGTTCAATAAAAATGGGGGTGTGTCCGGGACAGGTCAGACGAAAAAAGACGAAGAAGAGTTGGCGATAACTCTTCTAATAATAGTAAACTATTATTTAAAATTAAAAAATTGAGTTAGAACCTAGAAACTAGCACTAGCGTCAGTTCCCACGGTTTTCTACTTTAATTTTTTCATTTTAAATAATAGAAGAGTTATCGCTAACTCTTGTTCGTCCTTTTTCGTCCGACCTGTCCCGGGCACAACCCCCATTTTTATTGAAAATAATCCAGACATTCTTCCGCCATCATTAGTGGGTCTTTAGTTTCTCTTCTACCTTGTGCAACGTGGGTTGATCCACATTGACGAACCATTGGGCTGGGTCATCCGTCCGTGGAGACCGCAAACAGGGCATTGCTGGACATTTCCGGGCCTTCTGGCTGATTGTCCGGTAGTTCCATCATTTGTGATGATTTGTGGGGGTTGGCGTGTCTCAACCATTATCACTGGCAAACAGTTATTAATTCCGACCGCTTGTCCAGATGTCCCCGGGTTTCCAGTCCTCCAGTTTGGTCCTACTTTACCAAAGTCAATCTGCATGATTAAGAACGTCTTGACGGTTATTCTCCGCTGCATCACTAAATTTAGTTATTTCTGTTGTTTCGTTAATTTCCATATTTCATCACCAAGTATACCAATGGAAATGTGACGTCGTTTCTCAAAGACACCGATTTTACTTGTACCGTGTGTGGATCGAGACAATTTTGAAATTGGGAATTGAACGAGGGTGAAAGCCAAATATGGAAAATTATCTTTCGAGATATTCTGGCTGCAAAATAATACCCTAGTTACACATACCTTAGTCATAAAAAATGTCGGCGTGTATTCAGTTAATCGTGATCGTTAATTGTGTAAAACGAAAAAGTGACGTTTGTATTTTTACTCTCATAAAATTATTATACACTCATGAAAAAATGGAATTCCAACGTCATCCTATAAATACAAATTGAAAAGTGCAAATTGACCTCCTCGACTATCTTTAGCAATGAGCTACTTAGGATCCTATAGGTTCTCTGGTGAGCGGATGAATGTCTTAAGTGGAAGAAGCACGATGGACCAGCTTCTTGGTACTGCTACTGTAAACTTGAAAACAATAGAAACAATAATTTGGTTCGAGATTATGATTCCCCGTTCCCCTGTGATAATATCACGAGAGTCTTGTCATTTTTTATGGGTCAGGGGTCACTGCGACGAGTGTCCAAAGTGGGCGAGAAAGTTCGAGATACTTGCGTCATTATTATCTATAAACGGTACTTCGTCTAAATATCTCTCCTAACTTGCTTTTTGACATCCAAATTAAATTAATTTGAGCTCGTTTTCTTTTGTTTCGAACCTAATGCATATTTCGCTCGCTCACATTTTCTCGAGGGTCCATACATAAGTTAATTCCGGAATCAGAAAAGAATCGTGTCTTGTTTTTTGTAAGTTGGTTCGACCTTATTCGAAAACTCATCTACATTTTATCTATGGGATTCGAGACAGAAGGGGTTGGTAGCTTACTTCTCGACTATTTTTGGCTACGAAGGTGGGTTAAGGGGTTAGGGTGGTGGGAGATTCCAGTTTGTAACCAGCCGCCACCCTACCTTGTTTATCGAGACGAGTGTGGTATGTCAGTTGCCCTTGCCTCTTTCTCTCTCTGGCCAACTCCATTCGGTTCCATTCGGTTCCATTGGCAGCCAGTGTTCCGTGTGATTGGGGCCTGTTGTTGCGCGTGTTTACGAGCTCAGCCTCCTCTGCACGCGTCAACACAGTCAACCCTAGACCCTAACCCAACCCCCCACGCCCTACCCCCCTCTTAAATGGGGTTACGAAGGGAGGGGGGGGGGGTAACACCGCGAGGGGCGCTTTTTTGCTCTTCCATTCAGTTGGCGCTGTGGGGGGGGGAGAAATGAGAGGTTGATTGTGCGCATGCGCTGTACGACGAACTCATTGGCCCTATTCCGCGCATGCGCGCTGGTGTACGATCCACCAAATTGTTGCGTGGCTCCCATCAACCCCCACCCACCCATCACCACACCAGGTCTAGCCTATTCTCTGCTGCCGCCTCCGGGGGGCATTCACTAATTATATTCATTCGGGAGGATTCGTCACAATGTTTGTTAAATCTGTGCACTATGTCTTTTACCTTCATTCCTCCTCCTCTGTTCCTCTTACCTGGTTAGGTTAATTTGGTTTCATGGCTCGGGCCAGGTGAGATTGATGTCCGGACAATCTGGTGGTTCGTAAGGTGACGTTAAGGTTAATCCTCCTGAAAAGATTGGGCGAGAGGAAAATTGGAGACCGGGGTCACCTAATGAGTTTCACTGTTGTACCTGCTGCTGTCCGGTTCCGGTTCGATCCAGGATCTGGTTCCAACGTGGACAGCCATTGTTCTAAATGGTTTCCGTCTCTACTCTCGTTTTTGGCCACGTCTTTTTATGTGGAATAAGAAAAATATTATTCTTCCTCGTCCCGAGTCGTCGTCTCAAATCTCGCGTAACCACGAAATCTGAGATGTTTTTGTTGAAAATTGATTCGTGCGAAAGCAGCATCTCCGACTCGCAAACGTTTATCCAACATATCCATTTCTATATGTTCATATCCATCCGACATTGGATCAGATTCAGACAATGGAATTAATTGAACGAACAAGCGAAATGGGACGAAATAAGGTCCCTGATTGAGCAATACTGGTTGCGTTTCCGCGGTTGTTTCATGTTCCGTAACATTTCCAATCTGAATTGATGCAAGATTGGATGAGGGAAAATAATGATTTTCTCTATACTTTTGAAAATTCAGGTTAAGTTCTTTTGTTACAAACCGTATCCAACGGAACCAAATTTGGAAGTACTTGGAGCTCCAAAATTTGGTTCAAATTAAAATTACTGTTTGAAACAAGTGCAAAAGAACACTTAGGACTGCATTTGTATTAACGATTAATCTTTTTTTGGGAAGGGGGGTCAATTTTTTAGGTCAATCCATTGTTGCGCAACAAAATTATTCATTTAATAAGGTTGAAAACGCCGATTTGTGTTCTCTATTAATTCTTCATTTTGAGACTGCTAACATGACTATTTATTTTGTAAAATTCTATTACTGATCGGTTTTCTCATTTTGTCCTGTTTATTCACACAATTGAAATTGCATTTATGTTTTCGGGAAGCAACATTTTCAACATACCCAATATTTCCAACGGTACCTGTATGGTGTTGGGTCGGCCACCCATCACTCCATTGATGTTTAAGGCGTCCGTCACTCCGTTCCGTGATCCCATCACGCACCCGATCCAAAGATATTAAATTATTACTTTGTATTCTTCAAGAAAAAGAAATGTAGAATTTTGAAATTGTGCATCATTTGGTCCGATTTGTGTCGGAGCTCCAATGTCTTCGCCAACTGCCAACTTTGGTCGTGGCGCCACAAACGCCGTTCGCACGCAACGCCACGAACAAACTTTGCCCTATGGGGGTATTTGGAAGGACACCCCCTCTTTTTATCCCTCCACCCCCTGCAGCCCTCCTCGCTGCCCGTCTATTGGACGAAACGCGTGTAAAAAAAATGGCCGACCGGGTTCGGGAGTTCGCCGCCAGGAGGTCGTCGGTGACGTGGAGCGGGGAGCGTGACGTAACTCCTCCTCCGCCTCCTCTCCCTCTCCCCTGCGCCGCTCCCCCTTGGCTGTTTCCGCTCTCCGGCCGCAGCCCCTTATCCAGTGATGGCCGAGCCGCTCGTTTGCCGTTCCCGCCCGCCTCGACAGCGCCTCCAGCGGCGAACCGAGTCACCACGACGAGTACCCCTCCTCCTCCATCTCCTCCTTCGTCCCCGGACCCTGATTGGTGGCGGCTGACTCTCTGCCTTCCTTATCTTGGGGACAGATGCTCTGCACGGTCTAAACTAGGGCAGCACTAGAACACGACTGAATACTCCAATTTGTGCGAGACTCATTATTCCTCAGACCCCAATATGAATGGGAATAATTCGAAATCAAATGTAATACTCTTTCATTATTGATGTTGTTCGAACGCTGAAATTGGGATAACTTGTGATTTTTGGCTTCCGAGAATTTTGGTTTTTAAGGAAAAATTTCTATGCGTATTTTCATCTTTTTATCGTTATTACGAGTTAGATCAATTTAGTCGTGTTCTCGGAGTCTCAAAAAAATGGGTCTGTGGGTTCGCCTTCGAGGCTGATGCCGGGCATCTAACATGTTCGATGAATCGAATTCTGTATTTTCGATTATATCTGTTGGAGTGCCCTGTTTCGGCCGGGATTAAGAAGTGGAAAAGTTTGGTTCTGAATAAAAACCACAACTTCCCGTTTGGGGGTCACGGACGAGGCCGGGGACGAACTTTAAAGTTCTCTGATTGTTTGAACGGCACAACATTAGTACCCGAAAAAAGTTGCGTTAACCTAGAAATGGTCCGCACTATTAACAAGCTTGGAATATATCGACGTAATTTTGGATTGAGAATGGCAGGTGCCGTTTGGTGTAGTAGTAGTTGGAACATTGATTGATGATGACTAGACCCGTGATTGAGAGGGTTCAATTCCCGACCGAGACCTCCGAAATTTTTCGAGCGAAAGAACTGTCTACGCGCACCTCCCTTCAGATAGGAAATAAACCCGTGTGACCGGCGCCTGTACGATATCGGGAGCACTAACGTGTTCCTATGGCAAGGTAAAATGATCAGATCGTCTCCTGGTTGGGGTTTTTTAGAACGGAAACGCTGGTGATATTTGCTGTTCGACCAAATGAAAACAAATCAGCAATATCGGCAAACGCATTTGCGCTTTAATAAAAACGAACGTTTATAAATGACTGCAGAAATGGTGTGTCCACTTCCGGAAACGGGGACCACAAGTGTGATATTTCATTGAAAATTTGTTTCTTCGTGATGGTAATGGACTAGGTAAAAGGAAGTGTGCGCCTAAAGATTACGCTCGACGGAAGTAAAACTTTGGCGAAAGAGGGAAAATTTCGGGTAATGTAAAACCGAATGAAACATTAGGGTTAGCCGGAAAACTCGAAAAAGGAACTGAATAAATCAAATATTAAATTATCATTTTAACTATTAATCTTGCCACGCATCATATCTAGACCCCATTTTTCGATTCCAGTAGAAAATCAAGAGGAACTGTTTCCTCTATCTTGTTTAGCAACAACCAAGGCTACCAAATACATTATCCACGTTCATCCAGAAAAAGACAATTTTAAATTTGATTTACAAAAAATGAGCTAACGAATTCTTACGATAGCCCTACAAATTATTTAAATGTCTTGGGCGCGATTCAATGATAATGAGAAAGATTTATAGGACGTCTGGGTAATAATAATCAGAATTGGTGGAATTGGGACAGCACCGAATGAAAAGACGAATCATGCATTAATCTTTCATTCACGTCTTTTCATTCGCTTGATTCTGATTGATGAAAAATTGATCAAAATAATATTTTGCTAACACAACTTGAAAAGCTTTTTAAACTGGCATATCTGTAAGGGTGTCAAGTGAAACTATCGATAGTAAAAAGTAGTATCGCCTGGAAGGTATAGAAATGGCGCGGTACGACAGTTGAC
>JAQGBY010006794.1:0-12600 GCA_034698785.1 Mycogona germanica | reverse complement strand
TTAACTGATATCCTAAGTATATGTCTCATGGCACATCAATTTGAATGTGTTTATTTCTCAGCACTAGATAGGGAATTGGGCCAGAAATTATTGTGGATAAATGGTTGTACAGATCACTGTTGGCTATCATCAACCTACCTGTATTGTCAAATTCACTATCTCTTGTCTGTACACTTGAAATTGGGTGCCTTTGCTCGTCTTTGGCTGTTGGTGTTCTTGACATAATGTTTATGCATTGCATAACAAAAGCTTTTGTCAATGAAGGTGCTACCACATTCTAGCTATGCCACGTGGAAAAGTAATTTTTTTTATGAGATCGAGCATTAAGACTGCATCTACAGCAGTGGATCAAGGTTTTATATCCACAATGCCATTCATGTTATGAACAGCTGAGCCCCCTCTCTGCTTAGGCACTATGTGAAGGGCAAATTTTCACCAATACCCCAATACCAATAATTAGAATAATTAGAATCTATAAAAATATAAATTGTCATATTTTTTTATTCAATTCACTGTAGTTGCTGCACTACATGATTTTCTGTACCCCTCTCGGAATCGAACCGGGACTGCCGAGCCACAGTCAGTCCAATATTCTTCAAGTTTTATCTCTGTTGAGACATGAGAATCTTACCTGTAAAATTATAAAAGTTTGAATCCCTCCATTTTATTGATTTATTTAAGTAATTTCTATAATAGAATTATGCTTATTTTAAATTAAAACATTTGCATCCAATACTCATGGGCTATGGGACTATTTCAATATCATCTTGTTTTAAGCGATTATTATTCTTTTGAAAGATTACTCTTAAGGAATTGATTTATATCCTTGTGTTGCTTCAAGTTGCTTGAGATTGGGGCAAATTGTTTTTTGAGATTGTGTTGATCCTGAGAGTTACAAATCACATGCTCGAATCTTATTAAAAGTTGAACGTAACTTCTCAAGCACAATTTTTTTTTTGTTTCTAGTCAACTGTAGTGAACCGCACTTCAGGTATTACGTCCCCCTTATGATGCTTAGGCACTGTGCGAGGGAGAACGACCAGTACCCCGGGATCGAAATTTTCGAGAGCTGCGCTGGGAATTGAACTAGGGACTACCTGCCACAAACCAGTCAGTCACTAAACCAACTGGGCTGCGACGAGTCATTGAATTGAAAATCTTGAGCACAATTGAGATGGAGAAATTGTCATTAGAGAGTGCCACATGTTTTTTTTTTGTCAATGCAAGTACATGTGGCACGTGCGAATTCTGTTCAATTCTAAACACACCTTGCTATGCATACTTGGAATTAACATACTTGACCAGCGTGACTAGGGTATTATAGAGCTGATCATTGTTAGATTGAACTTGTCTGATACACACTCAATCACCCTGTCTTATTTTCTGCTTCAACATTTCTATTAGAATAATTTTGAATGAATATTACAATGCTTAAAAAGTAAATGATAATGTACCTCAACCTTTGTCCAAGGGGAACACAAATCACAAAGTAAAATGTCTTGAATCATTTATGGCAAACCAAACCATCCAACTTTTTAAGTTTGTATTTTCAAAATAGTACGGCAACTGGTGTTCTTTGATACTAAATATAAAGTATATCTTGCGTTATCAGTATTTTTTATTCTTTAGCAATTGAGAAGAAAAAGGACTGTTTTGTGATCTTGCAATAGATACTCGCCATCCATCTAGTGTATTCTCTTTTGCTAAATTAATTTAAAAAATCAGTGTTGCTGGGTTAGGTTAGGTCATAAGCCATATAGCCATACACCTCACCAGTGAACTGGCTACAATAGGACAATGGTGAAATTAGGAGAGATTGGGTGTGCCAAGAGATTTAGATTGATGGAGTCTTATTTCAATAAGGGGGAGAGATGTGATAGTATGGTGGAAAGGGATTTTGATTAAGTTAGTGTTGTGGTGTTGGTGGGGTGCATTGGGCTTGAGATAGAGCGCATGTGATGGAGTTGGCTGATCACCCTGACTTTTTGAGAACGCATTTAAAAATAAAACGGAGTTTGGCATCTTGGGAAGGCATTGGTGGAACATGTTTTATAGGGTTCTGATGCATGCATTGTAGATGCCATTGTGAGTGTATTGTGGTCCTACATAAGAGGAGGTGTGGGGGGTTAATGACTGAGTTAGGCTTCTGGTAGACCGTTGTGTCAATATTTCCATGTGGGTTGATGAGAAAAGCTATATCGAGGTAGGTTATGGTGCCTTTTTCCAATGTATCATACATGTAAGCGCCGGGACGGTAGTTGCAATTATCGATGGCTACAACAATCGATAATGGCAACTATCGCCCAGCGCTTTCATGGCCGCCCTTCCTTCCATGCGCCCCATGCGGCGTATGGAAATAAGTCACCGTTAGTGGCGCAACAGTGACCTGAGCCGGAATCGGCAATACCGCACCGCGACTCGGGGTCACTCCTGCCTTGGGTGACCGGCTGACTGGTTCAGCAAGATATCTCGTCCGAGAATAATAATGTGCATCTAAGCACGTAACCGAAATATTTGTCTAAATCGCGTTGATATGCTGTGCCAAGTCGGGCAAAAAGGATTTACAAATGCAGTGGAGCCTACAATTTCATTCCTGAACATTTTTGCAAAAGTTTGGGGAATAAATCCTCTGTCTCACGTTCATGGAACATTCCACTCGATCAGAGACTGCTTGCAGAAGATTTCTATGTGCGTTGCAGTGCGTCGATTTGTGCTACCATCTTCCTCAACCTAAGTTGAGCCGTACGAACTTTTGGTCGTCGTTTGCGGTTGCCTGGTGCCTACTCCGCTACAGAGGAAAGCAACGGAGCGGGAGGAGCTGGTACCGGTAGTCCGACTTCTCTGTGAGGAGAAAAATCGGAGATCGACGGTGTGATTTTCGCCAACTGATACTCTGCAGCAGATTCAAATTCGGAAGTGAATGATGTGTTGAAGTCCAGACGTAAGAGGGGTCGCTCCCCAAAACAATTTAACATTTAAATTTAAGCAAAGTGTGCGATTGGCTTATTGTGTAAATTTGTAAATTGCTTAAAATTATCTTAAGAAAAATGATTGAATGAGATCAAGTAAATTTGCCTCAATATAAATCAGTGTGTGGAAGTAAAATTTATTACTGACTATAACCTTTTATATGTTGGGGATTGATATTTGTTTAATTACAAGATGGTCGAACCAGGATAAAAATAGGAAAATAGTTAAACTATCCCACAGTTTACATACATGAAGGAGATGCCAGGTTGGAGAGATTGGAGTATCTAGGAAGGTCATGATTTTGTCATCTTTGATGATGATGCAATCAATATATCATCCCCATAAGCTGGTTGCAACGTGGGCAATATTCATATATTTTTACTCATATATGATTACTATAGTCATCATATATGGCCATATATGACATTTTTGTAAGGGTTGCCCATGCTGGAATTGAACCAGGTGGCACAACAGTCAGTTGCAATGCCAGTAGTAGTAGAAACATAATTTCTGGGAATATTTATGAATTAATGAGCCCTACTGGCATACCGACATAATAAAAAATAATATAAAAAAATTTGCATAAAAAAATAAAATAAAACAAAATAACTATATATATAAACTCTCGGAAAAAGTATATAAATTAATGACACAAAAAAATAATTAAAAAAATGTATTTGCACAAAACAATTAAAATATAAAATTGGCAAAAAACAATTCCAAATAAACAATTCCAGATAGATATAAAATCAATTCCAGATAGATGTAAAAAAAATTGATTTGCAATTCTTCACAAGAAAATGAACATAAAAAAAAATAAAAAACAAAAAAGAAAATCATATAAATGTGTAGGTGGGATAGTCTGATGTCATCCCAAGATCCTCGAACATTTTTCTTTCGGCATGTGCTACTGATTTAAAGAAAAAAAGGATAATTAATAATCAAATAATCTAAAACAATGAAATCAAACAATCAAAAACATTAAAAATGAATTTAAAAAAAAGACTTATGCCAACCTACTCTCGCATTCAAGCATCTTGGACAGCCGCATTATAGCTGAAAGTTGCTCTGTCCAAGAATTTGTCCCAATCATCCTGTTCAGCATTGATGTACATAATCAATTTTTCGGTCAGGGTTTTATTGAACCGTTCTGTTAGGCCATTAGCCTGTGGATGAGCTGGGGTTGTCAAGTTGTGTTGCACACCTAGTTCCTGTAGCCACGTATCGATCAGTATATTGGTAAAATTTTTACCACGGTCAGATATAATGGTGTGCGGAACTCCATGACAGAAGATATATTAGCTTAGAATTTTTTTTGTCTAAAGCATCTGCCGATTGCAATGCCTTAGTGTCTGCATAACGTGTGGCACAGTCAGTTATGTCCATCACATATCTGTTACAGGCTGCTGTTCTTTTTAGCGGGCGCGTAAATCCGTTCCAATTTTATGAAAAGGCAGTGGCGGCACTTCGATGTGCACCAGAGGTGGCTTTGGTGGGGGTGCTGACACCTTTTTTGTGGCACACTGTTTGCAACTAGCAACGTAGTTTACTACATCGTAGTGCATCCTTAGCCACCAAAAGCGTCTGGCAATGATATGCCATTTCTTCATGACCCCACCGTGCCCTGCTGTTGGATCATCGTGTGCTTCCCATAAAATCTGCTTTCACAAATCCTCGGCACTTCAAGTCTGGCACACCGTCTATTTACCGCATTGCCTTTAACAAAGAGACAATCATTCAGGATTTTGTATTCTGTTGCTCCTTCAGGATTGGAACGTACTTGTCTATGCAGAAGAGCGATATCATATCTCTCCTGCTCTTCCACAAATTGTTCCACAGATATTAGTGAACAAACTGGTGGATTGGTATTTTCTTTTGGTGGAATATAGTGTGCATGCGAGAGTTCATCTGCATCTTGATTCAAAACTCCCGCCTTGTGCTGAATGATGTAGTGATATCCCTGTAGCATTAACCGCCAGCGGGCAAGTCTATTATGCGGATCGGGGATCGCGTTCATATGCTGAAGCGCTTAATGATCCGTCACCACTTTGAAAAACTGGCCGTAGAGGTAAGGACGCAGGGTCTTCACTGCCCAAACAACCGCCAAACATTCCTTTTCAGGTGTGCTATAATGGATTTCAGGACCATTCAGAGCATGGCTGAGATAAAGAACCGGCTGTTCACCGTCTTCAGTTTGTTGTACCAGTACTGTGCCGAGGCCGGTATCACTTGCATCCGTGTGCAAAATGATTGGCAAGTTTGGATCAAAGTGGTGCAGCAATGGTGTCAAAATGAGTGCATCTTTGAGTGTCTGGAAGCTCTTTTGTGCTTCGTCATCCCATGTAAACGGATTCAGCTCACTCGTGAGCACGCGCATTTCTTTGGCCTTCCGCAAAAATTCAGGCACAAAGTGACTGTATTAGCTGGCCAAGCCCATAAAACCTCGCACTTGTTGACGTGTACGAGGCATGAGGAAATTCAAAATGGTCTTAACTTTGTCCTGATTAGGCTTAATGCCGCGGCATTCACTGTGAACCCTAACACGGTAACGCGCGTAGTGCAAAATGACACTTCTGTGGTTTCAGTAAGTGGTGCTTCACTCAATTTGTTGAACACTAAATGTAAACGGAATAAGTGTTCTTCGAAGCTCTGTTAAAAAATGACGATGTCATCAAGATAGACGAGACATACCGTCCACTTCAGCCGCCCAAAACCGCGTCCATTGTTCTCTGGAATGTTGAAGCGGCATTGGAGTGGCCAAATGGCATTCTTTTGAACGTGTAGTGTCCGTCTAACGTTGTGAAAGCTGTTAATGGTTGTGCATTGCTGGCAACTGGCAACTGCCAGAATCCGCTCCTTAAGGCGACAGACGAGAAGTATTTTGCTCCAGCTAGTCTGCCGATTGAGGCGCCGATTAGTGGCAATGGATACACTTCTGGTCTTATTTTGCCATTGAGCTTTCTGTAGTCAATGCACATTTGAAGTGTGCCATCTTTTTTCTGGACCAGTACTCCCGGAGCCGACCAAGGGCTTATTTAGTTCCTTATGACTCCTGCCTTCTTCATCTCAATAATTTGTTTATTGAGAAACTCGTGTTCTGCCCACGCCATTGGGTACAGCCTCTGTCGTGACTGGATGTTATCTTCCAGTTTTATATTATGTTCCGTGGCAGTGTAACCACCAAGGTCCATGTCTGAGTGTGAGAATATGTCATTATATTCTAATAGTAGTTCCTCTAAACACCTTTGTTGTACTGGTGTACAATCATCGTTGTAGTTAACAGAATTCACTGGGAAGTGAAGATCTGCTGTATCAGCCATTGCACCAGTTGTTACGTGACTGACTGATATTTGTACATTATCCACTGAGGTGAGTTTGCCAATCTGTGTTCCTTCCTCCAGGAAAACTGAATCTCCCGTGAGATTGGTAAGCAGCGTGGTTGCCTTACTGTCAGTCATTCTGATAATGCTGTTTCCATTCATAATTCCTTTTCAAAGGAGAAGACTATTTTTTGCCTTGCAAACATACAGTTGATCAGGGACTCGATCAGCGAAGATATTCACCTGAGCAAAGCTCCAAGGTGGAATCGTAACTGATTGTGCAAGATGCACACCCATATCCTCCGGGATAGGTGGCACCGGAATCAAATGTAAGTGAGACAGGTTCACTTTAGAGTTGTACTTCATAGTAGGTTGGTCAGATGTTAAGATGGTAGTTCCATTTATTAGTTGTATTTTCACATCACCCAAAGAGAGCCAATTTAAACCGATCACCAGTGGAGCACTCAACTCCTGAACCACAAGGACATCGGTTTCATGACTCAAGCCACCACTGGATGACAGCCCTCATCCAGCCGATGCAGCTCATAAGCATCGTGCCATCAGCCAAACAGATGTCTGTGGCTGATTGAACACCAACAAACGATTTTGCCTCTCTCAAGTTCTGCTGTCATGACACAGTGTGAGGCACCTGTATTGCCAAGTGCATCACATCTAGTGCCATTCACCAAAGCTGGTAAAGTTGTTTGCACGATAGGGGAATTTAGATTGGATCTAAATGAGGCAGCAACAGTTCCCACCTGTGCCGCCACAATCAGTTTCCCTGGTCCTGATTATCTGTGGAACTACCATCACTAGAACTGCACGGTTGTGCCTCCATCAAGTTGACTTCAGCCACAACCGCATTATTAACATCTTTGCCAGCTGTTATCTCATTGGGATCTACTTCTGCGTCTTCACTATTTGATTCTGGGACTAAATATACAGCCTGGTGTGGGCCCAGGTTACCAGCAACCATTAACGTGAGGCTAGAGACTCGCGGTTTCGGTGGCTTAGTGCACTGATTTTTGTAGTGTCCTGGCTCGTTACAGTTATGACACGTAGGCTGGTATTTTTCAAATGGTGGATTATTGTTTGCCGAATTATCAGGAGGTGCCACACGTTGTGGGGGCTGTGTTGCTCCAACACCCACCGGAGGTGATGGTGTCTGTGTGCCAGCCTCACGCTTGATATTAGGTATGAACGGCTTCTGATTCTGGCCTTGATATCCGGATCCGCTGTTGCGCTGAAAGGGTGAGTTGCTTGTTGACATCTTGGTGACTTGTGTGGCCGTTTTCTGGGCACGCTTTGTGGCATAATATTGCTGCTTATTCACCAAGCATCTGGCATGTCTCACTGTCGCAGCATGTACAGCCTCAAAGTTATCATGGACAGGAGGTGGCATCCTCGGTGGAGGTGATCCGGGGCATGTGATAGAGGGGATATTGTTGTATGGGCAGTGGTAGAATGATTGACCTTATCGATGGACCCGCTAATGGCAGGATCCGGTTGTCCTGGTGAAGGGGGACGGATTGTGGCGGGTTGTGCAGGTTGATCCTCTGTGGGGAACACAGCTATCGTCTCAGGCGCATATCTTGTTGACTTTGTTGGTTCAGGTGACTGTTTGTGCAATACCACTGAGTTGATTGTGACGAAAGGGGTCGGTTGAGGCGGAGTAGGAGGGGGTGTTGCTTGGCATGGTGCCAGTACCAGTGGTATGCCTGAGGCAGTATTGCCACGGATGGCCACTGTGTTAGGCTGGGCCACTTGAATTTGTTTAATCTTTGGTCGGAGATTGGTTTGTTCAACTACCATTATTTTTGGTGTGAATATTGATTTTTGTTTAATGTTCAGCACTGAAATTCCTGGCATTGTGGTGGCGGCAGCTTGTTGCATTGTAGGGTGGCATGGTCCTGGGAGGGCTACGTAGGTGGGGTCGCAACCGATAATGCTTGTGGGGGTTGGGATGATCACGCCCCAACCATTCAAGTTTTCTCTTGGTGTACCAGATGTATATTTGTTGTTAGGAGTATAGTGACCACAGGCCTGCACTTAATGGAAGGTAGTGTTCCCGGATATGGGAGGAGTGTTCCTGGTCGAGGTAGAATTTTTTTCTTTTCTGGTTGTACATGGCACAGTACAGGTGCAGCGCGTGATGTGGATGGGTCATTATGCCATCGTGGTCCCTGACATGTGTTGCAGGTGCATGTAGAGCACCCTGGGATGTGCACCTTCTGGACGATGGGTATCTGTTGCATAACCTGTCGTTGTACTGTGTGGAAGGTGGTGAGATCAGGTAGGATATGTACTGCAATCGTGCATTGGTCCAAGATAAATCATTCCTGCGGGATAGCTTGTGTTGGGACACAATTCGCAGGGACTTGGTTGAGATTTTGTCCGATCATTTCCGCACTCTTGTCTGGTGGGGTTGGAGCTGGAAACATATTTGCTGATGGGTCTGGTGGCTGGTATCGACAGAATGTGGAATTGCCGACACAGTAACATTGGTCTGGCCAGTCCCAAAAATAAGACCAATTGGGTTCTCTGTTTTGTTTTCTAATTGTTGCTGGATGAGGGAGAGTATTATTCTGGGATTGGCTCCTTAGGTATTCTAGGCTTAACCACAGAATAATGGTTAAGCTGGACCAATGAAAAGTCCGCCATTGATATGTGTGAATGTTGGGGGTATTTGTTTATTGGTGTTAAGGGTCACTTTATGTTTTGTTCAGAGCTTGAATTTGCTAGCTTGGTCGACATGCCGGTAAAACAAAAATCCTCATATGCTGACCTTACAGGGTTACTAAAAAAAAGGGTAGTAAAAAGTCTCGATTTCTCGGTGTTCAAACATAGGCGGCTGCATGATGTATGTCTTGATATTGTGAATGTTGTGACAAGGTTGGGAATGTCTTCAGATTTCTGCAGCCCTGTGTTAGAGCATGGTGCCAGATGTATGAATTCCCGTGTACAGGGCTTACCATTTTGGTGGGTGTTCCCGGTGTTGTCATTGAAAAGGGGGTGGGCATATGTATCTGTGCCTTTGCCCCTTTGCCACTCACTGACTAGAGTATTTCGATCCTGGGGTACTGGTCGTTCCCCCTCGCATAATGCTTAAGCACCATGAGGGGGACGTAAGGCCTGTAGTGCGGTTGGCTTTAGTTGATTAAAAAAAAAAAAAAAAAAACGTATAATGCCATCGACATTGTTGGGAACGAAACTAGAGTGATATTTACTTGAACGCGCGATGGGGCTCGGCGGTTGTCACGAGAAGGAGACAGCCATTCGATTGATTTACTGTTATGGTGGCTATTCTTAGGGGGTTCGAGTGGGTGGATCGACTCTTGCCTGCATATGGGATCATGTCCGCTGGTGTGAGTAAGCATATTTTTTTATCTTAGCTGCCGTGCTTAGACCAATCAGCAGCCAAGAAAAAAAATCCCTGATTGGGCCGATTCAATGGATGCATTAAATTGCTCATGACCTTGTGACCCTTCAAATTTTGGCACAATTATTGGTGGGTCAATGTGATAAGTTGTTCCGCAAATTTCAATAGTATTTTGTGTGGGGTTGAATGCATACGTTAATTCTAGTTTGTTCCTTAATGTATTTTGCTGTGGTTTCTTGATCGTCAGGGAGCTCATGTTTCTTGAGCTCTATGGTAATGGTGATTTGCTTGCTTATCATCAGTAGTGAGTGTCCTGTTAGTATCCTTGGTAATTTTTTTGTTTTGTTGTTTAACTAAATTGATCCTAGCATTACCCTGACATTTTTGTGTGGACGCGAGAGAGTACGGATCTTCGTCAGCCTTCCACTGGTCATGGCAATATGGTAAAGATTCTTGGGGTTTCTTGTCTCTTGTGGACTGATGACTAAGTAGAACTCTTTGCCATCATGGATATTGCTTATATAAAAAGGGACATTAGCAGAGAAATCTTTATTGACCGTGCTTTTGAGGTAAAGTGGTGGATCGTTATGGAAATGAGGTTATTTGGGTGTAGTGTATTCATATGGTTGGGTGTGTTTCTTAATTAATTCTGGTTTAACCTTACACTTGTCGATGGGTGTCAGCGCCTCCTTGAATTGCTTACATACATAGGCATAATGGTCAATCTTCTGACTCCATGTAGGTTGATGGTCAGTATACCAATCTACATGTGGTTTCTGGCCTTGCTTGATTGGCAAAGGTGGATTCATCTTTTGGTTATGGACATCCACCGTGTATTATATCTATTGTGTCTACCACTGTCTGGGGCTCACGTTTGTAGTGGTTCTTCTCGAGTTTATATGTCTTGTCATTGGTCTATTGTCATATTCAGTAATCCAATTGCTTTTTGATCATCTGTTTTCAGGGCTGGTATTGGTTGGTACCATGGGTAGTTGGTCTGATGGTGTATATTGTCACGTTTTTAGCCGAGGGGCCTCACAAACAGGGTGGTAGATTAGATCTGCAGAGATGCTAACCAGACAAAATTAACAAAAATTAAAAAAACTTTGGGTTTATTTAGAAAAGAATAATTTTCTTTATTTTTTCGCATATATCAATTGATAGGGCCCACACAAGGGGCATCACATGAACAATAAAACTTCCACACGGAACTGGTCTTTTTAATTAAACAAAAACAACCACTGGAGGAACATAAGATGAAACCAATTACTACAGCCCACACAAGGAGCTAACAAAATACAAAAAATTATAAACCCCACACAAGGAGGCACAATAACCCTTACCTAACCCTCACAAGGAGTTAGGTAAGACACTGGTAACTGGTGACCCACACAAGGAGTCAGGGAAACGGGAAACAAGGGAGTTTTTGTTCGCTCAAAATGAAAAAAAATTCCTGTGGTCCTAATACCACTCACAACGATGACACATTATCTTGAATGGGATGAAAAAAAAAAACAAATAAAATGCAAGGAGAAGGGGGTACTACTAGTACCTCCTATTCAGCCTTAACTCTTTTCAAAATTATGGATCGAAAATTATAAAAAAAATTAAAATAAATGAAATTGGAAAGAGAATTAAACTAACTGCTTGGAGAAGCTGAAAATTGGGGCTGTCCACCAGAGCCTTAAAGTGTGCTCAGACTCGCTTGGCACGCGACAAATTATAAACACAACTGGAACTCTTGAATTTTTTGGCAATGAAATAAAAGAAATAATGAACGAAAAAAAATTACAAAATTAAATGGAAAGCACTGTAATGACACTGGACTTCGAAATGAAATTATGAAGATTCCTCATGCAACTCGTGAGATCAATGACTTTTAGGTTGGCGCCCAACGTAGGGCTCGACACTTCACAATTCACAATTTGTTATCGTCCCGAGAGGGATGTACCAGAGAATAAAACCAATGGTTTTACTTTCGATACTGATTAAATGCTAAAACGTGGCAGTGATGACACTTTATTTGAGAGAAAATGATCGTTATTCGACCTTTGTTAAGGTCCTGATTGGTAGCGCCTTCATTTATTAAGTGAGAAATTAAGATTCGCACCCGACTTTGCAATACCGAACTGTCGGATGTCAATTTATTTTATATTTTTTTTTTTGTTATTAAATATGCCACAAAGAGAACAAACTTTCCTGGATTTTTGATTGCACCTATGTTAAGAGCGGACTCGAAGGTAGCCTCACAAATTACAGCGTCATTCAATGATAAGAATTGTGTAACAAATTTAGATGGTTTTAACGTTGGGCGAACAGAATGTAACTTGGTTCGATGAGCCACCTTTTCAATTTCGAAGTCAAAACTTTAGGAACTATAACCGAGGGCACAAGGTGAAAATGCAACAACTTTAATGTTTAAGGGATGATTTAAAATCTGCGACTGACACTTTCCTATTTTACCAAGGTGAATGATTAGCAATACCCAGATAAAGGAAACGACTTCCTTGACAATAATGAACAAGGTTCAAAACACTGATCAACAAGACAAGAGGATTGATTATGAGCTTAGCTTAATTATTAAAAAAATGAATGTGAATTGATTTTATCTGCCAGCCACAGACAGTCCTTTCACCCTGCGATTTCGGCGGCCCACTTTTTCGATGTACCACAAGTGATTATTTCAAAAGTTCATTTACTTTTAGATCGTAGGGACGAAAGTTATTTATTGATTTCAACTCGCAAGGCTATTCCGGATTTTTTTTCGTATTTTTGAGACTACAATTTACGACAGACACTTTTCAATTTCTAAGAGGATGAATTAGTGTGAGACGGTTCTGGTGTCTCGTAGTAAGGGTGCTGCCCCTGGCTGGTGGAAGAGAGCGCGCAACGCAAAGCACAAAGCCAAAACAGTTTGAAAAATATAAGTGG
>JAQGBY010006793.1:0-12601 GCA_034698785.1 Mycogona germanica | reverse complement strand
AGTTGGCAAGACTCGGTAAGACACAAAAAATTAAAAGAAACTTCTTTATCTTAAATCTTAAAATTTTTTATCTTACCGAGTCTTGCCAACTCGGACGTCGTCGTTTCCCTAAGTCGTGTCCTGGGTTTTGCTGAGCTTCGCCCTTACGATACGACGACATACATCTTTATAGTTGTAATTCTACGAACACACAAAATATTTTAAAGTGATGCTTTTAATTTTTTGTGGTAGGATTTATATATCTATATCTCTTCATTTGAACCCCAAAATCGTTGTCTAATATGCATGAGGTTTTTTTAATGATCTTCATTGCCATTTTCATTTTCACGGTAATTGAGCTAGCCATATCAAAGAATAATGAAGCCAAGAATAGTGATTCGATTATACCTATAAAGAAACATTGCACACGGCAGGACCAAATTGCAACAAGCACGACCAGAATTGGTAATAATTGGAAGCAACAAAGCATGAATCACTCTCGATAATACGCTTACGAAAGAAGTCTGTTACGAAAGAAGATGCGAATAATTATTTGTGGCAGTGTTAAATTTGACATCAGAACGAATCACCATCAGAGCCTTAATTTGTTTTTATTTCAATCACAGTAGTCGCTGCACTAGGCGTTTCTGTACCCTCACTTGGTGCTGCAGCGTCATATGATTGGTACACACAGTACCCCGGGATCGAAATTTTCGAGAGCCAGCACCGGGAATCGAACCCGGGATCGCCGAGCCACAGTCAGTCGTAATACCGACTGGGCTACGACGAATCGTAGAATTCCACCAATTACGATTGCAAATGATCTTTTGTGAGAGAATTTTGGCTGGGCACAAGTTCCTCGCTGACTAAATAATTTGTTCCGTGTTGCAGCAGAAGTCACACATGTAAGCAAGTTGCAATGAATGCCGGCAGCGTCGTGCTCGGAATCGAATAAATCAGATCCACCGCCATATATTCAATATATTGGAGCACTACAGAGCCAGTACCTGCTAAGAATAACTAGAGAGTGCCGCAGAGGCAGCATATGGTGGAGCGCTTAACCGAATTGCTGGATCAATTTACGCCGGGTCTCGACGCTCCTGCGTGCTGCCAACATCCAGTTGTGGGTTTCTTGCTGTCTTAGTGGCGGATAATGCATTATACTACTTCTCAAAGCTCCGCTCTTTTGGTCTTGGCATTTATATGAACTCGTTCCAGTCAAGACTTGGCTCGAGTTCCCTCGTGTCGTGACGGTGCACTGCACCCGAAAGATGGCTTCTCTGACATGCTTGCGTGCGTTGTGTGATTGCCTCTCGTCGGTGAAGGCGTCTTGAGCACCAACCGGTTTCGCCCGCATAAAAACGCTAAGGTATTAATAGAGCAGCCTATTGATATGCTGATCCGTACCTGCACAGAGTAAATGAAGAAAACCTTATGTCTCGGTTGGCGCCTGAAGCCGTAACGACGGGGAAACGCACACGGATCTCAACGTTAACGGATATGACGTCTGTTTATCTCAGGCGTGTACTACCCACGTCGACCGTTGGTTGGCCTAGTCGGGTGTGAAAGGCACTGTGCAGACAGGGTTGGCACGGCAGAACCACGAATGGGCGCCGAACAAAAGAATGGTCGAGCAATAAAATCGTTGAATGCCATAGTCATGTGCATCGGCACTTAACCCCCATGGAATCGAGAGCATAACATCGCAAACAGATGTCACAGTTTAACTATTAGTGGCGTAGAGTATCTAAAAGGCAAAAAATATATATAGCCGGCATTTATTTGTTATGGTCTCGCATTGGATCGCTCAAGGTACATGCATAACGTACGAGTGAGTATTTATGTTGATGTTTTATAGACGATGCGGTATAAAATGAGCAATAATGCTGCATAGGTCCTTGGATACAGAAAGTTAGGTGAGTCAGCTCCTTGGCACGATAAATGTTTTATTGACTCGTTTTATTTTAAAACTTTTATAGGACTTCCGAAACTACACGCAAATTTGAATTAGACAAACATCAACTACGAACGTTTAAATTTGCAATGTCGCCAAATAGCAAAACATGCTACTTATAAATTTATTGGCTACCGCTTTCAAGTAAGCGCAGAAACCTTACAACGGAAATAAATGCTAAAGAATATTTAAGTTTTATCTTAATTTTCTAAAAGCGCATCTACTTGAAAAGTTGTTCCGAGATCTGAACACATAATTTGTTCAGAAAATGGAAAAAATCTCCGTGTCTTACCTTAACAGACACTATAAACTGATTTCCCCTTAACATTCTTTATAAGTGTGTGCTTGCAAAGGAGAACGTAACCCAAACCAAATATCATATCTTTGCATGCTCATTATAATTGAAGTATGAAATAATTTTTGCCGACAAAGTACAAAGTACGTCAAAACACATATTTTCTTCCATATTAAGCATAACGTTCATCGTGCTATCCCCCATCAGGCATTCATATCGTTCCCAGCAATATCACTGCTGTGCATGACGGCTATTGGCGCACTCTGGTGGCATTCCAGAGAATTAGTTGTTTCCTTCCTTATTGCGTGTAGGGTTTTGGATTGTCGCTCATAAAGCGCTCTTAGAGGCGAATGTGAAACACTAACGACGAAAATTGCAATCGGCCGTCATCTGCCAAATGACAATATAAGCGCCGTCTAGTGTTACAGTGCAAAAGTTACAGTCAGTAATACACGCACGTATGTTCGACTAACGCAAACGCATAACCCATGTTTATTGTCCGTTCCTCCTAGGAAATTATAACTCATATTCAATCGTCGGTGGAGCATCGCTCACAAAACCGACTGTCAACATTATTATTCGTTTTGCCTTAACGTGATCACCATTTGCATTCGCATAACAGTTGAAGCACTACTGCCACAAGACGGCAGACTAGCTGGCACAGAAATTGAAAAGAGAAAATGAAAAAATTTGTATTTTACAACAGCACAGTGACTGGAATTTACTGCTACTGCAGCTACACTTTGAGAACGTGTAGTCCTGAAAAAAAAATAAACGGCAGACTTTTTTCAATTTCAGAGCCACCACTTCCCGAATTAGGCGACGGCAAAGTTGGGAGAGAAATGTTCGTAGTCCAAGGAGTAACAGTGACATGCAAATAGGCACCTTTTTCAATTATAATTCACTGCAAATAATCCATAACCACATACGGTTGGCAATTCCATGCTTCGATATATCACCTTAAATGAGCAAAAAACTAATAAAATTAAACAACTAGACGCATTCCTTAAATCAGTGGTGAAAGATCTCAAAAACAAAGACCTTACAATAAATACTGTCAAGTACAATATACCGTAATAACCAATACTAACCTATAATTTTTTCAAATTATTTTTCAAAATTTACAAATAATGGTAGAAAGGTTATTATTAATTATGTAGGCATCGGTCTTCTATTTTCATAAGTATTAATTTACGGCGGATCGCCTTCTCATTTTATAAAGATCCTCCAAAGATCAGAAGAAGCTAACTACTTGAATTGCAGTGACATCTGAAGATAAAGTGAATCCATTTTTAATGCGCATTGTGAATTCGATGACAGTCTTAATTGATCAAGTCTTCCAGCAATCAATCGTACGACAAAAATAATTCTAAAGCAACAGTAAATCGAACACTAATTCGATGACACGTCAACAACAAAAAAAAGAAGAATGAAACACCTTTCCGGTGTGTAGAGAGAGGGCAGAAACATTTCCAATCTCACGTCGCAACCGAATTCCCAGCTCGTTTGAACTGAAAAGAAGGTAATTTGTTCGCGTGGGCGATCACTGATACAAGCGATAATGCAATTACCATCGCTACGGCACATCACCTGCGCACTTGCTGTCAAGAGACATTAAGAAGAGCCGAAACGACAACGAACCTTTTACCCGGTTCTGACGTCACCGGGACTACCGGGTTTTAAAATTTCACGAGTGGAGTGCTCACCGAACGAAGAAGCCTTTGTGCAACAGTGTGCTTGAGACTACAGATGTTCAGTGCAAGTCAGTCCCCCGTCGACCTGACGCTGAAACCAATACTTTCGTATAAATAACACTTTTCTTACGAAGCATACTTTTTAAATATTCAATGATCAACAATGACTGAATTAAACAAAGGCAGCTGATCTAAATAAAAATTAGATTTTTTGCTATCCTTCGGCATATTCCAAAGCTTCTAAGAGATACATTCTGGGGTCCTGACAAAAATGTACCTCAGGCATAAAGGCTGAAGCACCGAGAATCTAATGTAGCGTTATTCACTTTCAAGATTTCCAAGAAATCTGATCTTTTTACATACTTAATGCATACGTGCATAAAGCTTATTATAGTGGAAGTATTTTCAATGCCGAATCCAGTATTTTGGAAATTCCGATTTTTAAAAAGATCAGTATTCGTGCGTGGGAGTCGAAAAAAGAAACAAATTCAATTGTTTGAGACTGCAATGAATAGGCACTACTGTAAAGACTATTTGAGGAGTAAAGTCCGTCTCATCAAATAACAAGATCCGTGTCGTTGCAAAATTCATCGTTTCCTGTTTCAGTCGGTTTTTCACTTCCTTCGTCATCCTATTCTAAAGATCCGTTTTGTTATGGCTCACTGTAACTATTTTACCAAATTTATCTAACGTTTGTCTCAAGATCTCTGGTGATAGAATAAATAGTATCGGCCAATCGGTTGGTGCACCAATATGTTGCAGTGTTATTCCGAAAATAGCATGAATGATATTAGCGCAATCTAAGGATAACGCCAAGCGCAAATATTGATTTGGGGTTAATAAATAATACGATAACTGATGGGTCTGTCTACAAACGAGTAGTTTGCTCACGAATAGGTAACGGTATTTCATACGCATTCTAATTGTGAGAAAATGTAGTCGCAGTCATAATTTCAGCGTGATCCAAGGATATATCGCGTGTCGGATAGGGCATCGAACGAACGACGGGATTAGACGATCGATTTCCCCGTATCACTTGTCCAGATCTTCCCCCTGCATTCGAATGTCTTTACCTAGTCGCGCTGGACGCCGGATCTCTAGAGGATACTGCGGTAGCTAGAGCACACAATGGGGGGTGCGTTATTGGCAACCTGCATGGCCCCCGACAATTGGCAAGGTCTCGCTGTGCATTCTGCAACTGTATTTGTTTGTACAGTGTATCTAGCAATCCCTGGAATTACCGACACATGCCTTACAGTTTATACGGAAGAGAGTACATTGATATAACTCAATTATTTTTTTCAAAAATTGCGGAAACAGCAGTTACCAGACATATTCAATAGAAACATATTCAATAGTCTGGTTCATTTCTGTTCGAATCCAAACGCCGTCATCTTATTTACAGCCTTACGTGATGACACCCTTCCAAATTTTTCAATAATATGAAACGAATAATATTTAAATCAATACGGAGTAGAAAGTGGCGCACCCGACTTTACGCATGTGTTAATGCCGGCGGCGGTCATTTAGAGCATCTTCTGAAATTACAATTACAATATGTACCCACAAGCAGCCCCCAAGAGAGGGGCCTATGGCGGGGGTCGAACGACCAATTGTATCTGAGATATTTGTTAAGGAGGTCCAGAACTAGAACTAGAACCCCCCAGGAGGCGACCTGGTAATTTTTCCTAGCCCAGGCTTAGTATAAGCTACCTAGGTAGGGATCTTTAACGTGTACCTGACATCGTACAGGCACAGGTCCCACCGCTTTACTTCCATTCCGAAGGAAGGCGAGTTAAGAAATAACCATCACTTCGGTAAATACAGACTCTGTATGTTCACGTCATGCGTGCCAAATTTCATAATAATCGGACTACTTTTTACCGACTAATTAAAAATAATAAAAGGGGCCATAGTTTCAGGTTCACTCTACATATATATACTCAGTACTCATACATATAGACATTAGGTGCCTGATGCCTGATGTTGTGGCCGTCAGTGCCGCTTGCATCGTCGACGGCTCGCCCCAAATAATTCTGAGTCGTCCTCATAATACACACTCAACTCGATCAAAACACAATCTTCCCGATGACTCGGAAAGCTAAGGCGCACGTCCTCTCTCCGGGGACCGCGATTCCACTCATCCAGCGTCAATCGCCTATCGCCGCTAGGTGTCGCCAGTGTCTACGCGCCGTGCCACGACGGTACACTCGACGAACATCGCTCGTTCGCTTCACGAATGTCGATCGGAAGAGTCCCGTACGTCCCCCAGCACCACTATGGCAAGATTCTCCGACAGATAAAACGAGTTCCGGTTCCACGTTTGCCTATGTATTATGCACGGTATTGCGACCGTGAGTGCGCCCATTCAATAATGAAATTCAAATCATGCGTTATTATTCCACGAAAGGAGTTGTCGTGCGAGTAGCGAAGCGACGCCACTGTAGACTCCACATTGTATCTATCCTCCAAAGATCGCCTGATTCGTATTTTTTTTAAAATACGTTCGGATGTCGAACTGTCTTGGAGTGTTCGAGCGAGTCGTCGTCGAAAACCCATCATCGGAAGTGAAGTCCATCGGGGGTTCAGAAAAATCGAACACGGAAGCCATTCTCAGCACTTACAAGCTTTCATTCAGATAGGCTTTGTGACGACTCTAAAGATCACAAACGATTCTTTTTTAATATTGGTTAAATTTTACGCCATACGACCAATAGAAACCAAACATTTTCAATGAGATATATTGAAACCTTCAATTCGTTCAAAAAATATAATTTGAAAACCTATCTTGCTTTTAAAGATATAAGAAAACTGATTGAAAATGTTTTGATGGGATATTTTGCAGGAGTCTTTTTGACAGGGAGAGTACTATAGTCGTCCTATATACTTTCGGAAGGAAGCCCATAATGTATTTTTATCCATGTATCTGAATAGCGGTTCCTTCACAGTTAATTAGTTAATTTCTTGATTGCGCTGAAGAAATGATTTGTAATCGAATAGCTCTCATCTTTCTGACGGCAGCTCGATGTCCCCAATGACAGATGGTCTCAGGAGGACACATGCCCTATTGTTATTGAGAAGGGGTGTGGTACTTGCGCGGACAACGCTTCAGTTTTGTTGTGCAGAGTTTTTCATAGTCAAATCTATTCCATTTACGTGCCCTATAAGCACGACGCAAATAAAGTAGCGACGCTTTTATCATCTTTTGCAGCTCCATTCATCTCTTTCAATACAAAGAAAGATCATAGATCCGCATAGACTGCTGTCGTCATTTTTACCAGAGCTAAGCTTGTTCTGTCAATAAAACATGAAACTTCGAATTCAATCTCGTGTTCTAAAAGTGATCTTGTAATCATTTTTTTAGAATTCTATTTTATTTTGCAATATGCAATTCAATTTTTCCTAAATGGATTTCTTAAGCTTGATGTCATGCATCGTCAAAGAAAATACAAAATTCTTTAAAGCAACGAAGTATTGTTAAAATAATTAGAAATTAGCATATAGTAACCTCCTCCAGAAGCCCACCTAGTGATCGAATTGAGAATGGCTCTCTAAATTGAGTTCGAAGGGGATTGGAGTTTATCACCGTTATTTCCTATCGAAAGTTCTTCGAGAATATCGTGCAAAAATAGGGTTGGCTGTTGGCTGAGGATCGATGTGTCACCGTCACGTGACCGACGCCATCATCAACGTGCTTCAAAATACATCTTCTCCCTCTCGCTCAATTTCCCATTGCCGTAATGCCGTTTGTCCCCTCTTCGCTTCCCTGACTTCAACTCCACCCTTTCCCCCCACTCACGGGCTTCTCCCCCCTCGTGCACTTACGGGTGTGCCCCGGTAATTTCTCGATTTTTACCGGCACTCTACCCCCTGAATCATGAATATTGGACTAGTCTTTCGATCAACCGTGAGTGGAGCCTAAGCGCTGGAGTTTGGATCTTTGGAATATTTCTGTTGCTTTTCTTCATTGTGTTTATGGGTTCAAACTCATAATTAAAAATCTAGATCGACGTTAATTTCTAGCTTCTAATGATGACATGTACAAGTAATGGTAATAAATTATTAAAATGCAGTTTGGATTTTAATTGAATATTTAGCTTTATTGACTGTGTCCACTAAATATTCGAGTCAGTAATGATGGCAATCGAACTTAGAATTTGTGTTTAACTCAAAAGCAATTCGAGTTTCTTTTGGTCAAGAACACGATTTTGTAAAACATGAATTAAATAAATAATTATAATTATAATTTTGAAATTCCTGTTATAATTAATTATTGTTGGCACATAATCAGAAAAGCTGGGTCTATTATAGTTCTTATTACAAATTGTCGCTGATGGTGGCGCGTTTATTTAAATAACAATAGGTGTCACTTTTCAACTATATTCAATCTGCGGTGGCGAGATTCAATCTGCTCCAACTCGTGAAAATAAAAATAATTAATTTATCAAATTGCTATAAATTAAAAATCATAATGAAATTTCATTCCACACAAACTTTGACCGATGCTAGGATAGCAACGCCGACTAGTATTAAAGCGAGGTGCCAACAAATGTCCGTAAAATACACTCGAATCCTGGATTGCACAATTGTTGGGGAGCTTTCAGGAAAATTGGTAGAGAGCTTTTTAAGGAGTTGCTCCTGCAGTACAATGACACTGGTGGAACACGGTCGATTGCTGCAAAACAGTTTTGAAGCCGAGTGAAGCAACCGTGCTGGCGTCCATTACGACTGAATAATGACTTCCGCTGGCTGTGCTGCCGGTGAAGCTGACCAATGGCAAAATGTACGGAACATTCACGACGTCCACGTATATACTCGTTATCGTGTGGTACATTTTTTTTTCTTATCGTGTTTTGTCGCGTTAGGGAATTTACCACGGACGGGGCCGGCCGCAATCTCGCCACCGCAGAACAGTGACCGCGCACTTCTAACCAACACGACTCTATTACTGAACTACAGCTTACCGGTAATCTCCGATAACCACCAAAACATGATAAGGTGTAGGAGCTTGTATGTTCGTTAGACCAATTTGAAAATAAGCTCACTGAAAGAATAACATGAAAAGTAGGACATTACATTTTACAGAGTAAAAGTTGATTCTCTGTTGATTTCGCAGATGCGTTTCTCTCTCAATTAAATTGGACTCATATCAAGAATATTCTTTTTTTGTTTTTAAATACCACTGTTTAAGATGTTGGTGTAATATTCTTAAATGATAAAATACTCACAGAAACTTAAAATGTGGTGCCAGATATTTACGATATAAATCAGATTGGTGTTGGTATAGTTTACTATACACCCGGTAAACCAACGGACTGGAACAACAATAAGCGTATACTACACTTTGATCTTAGCCAATAATATTATTAGAAGTTACTGATTACGACTACAGCACATTTTGCATGTGGGATACCAAAGTAACCAGTTATATGAAATCGAAAAGGGTTTTAAAGCGGTTGTTTGCTTAAGCATTTGCTGAAATATTTGAATTGAACTTTCAGATATACAATATTTGCTTTCTCTTTATCCACTGAATACGATTTAATCGCCGAAAATGCTTGTAAGAAAATGCACTTGTATAATGAGAAAATGAACTGTTTACGTTGAGTAACAAAATTGTGCATCCTTGAATAATGCATGGATGGCACTATCACTTTTATTAATATACTCTTTTTACTGTACTACTCTGTATAATGTAGCTGGTTCCAGAAATGGTCAATTTGCTCTCATTTTTACCTGTGCTGTTGCAATTCTTCGCAAAAATTGGATGCGGCCGACCTACTCCGTCACCCCAGGCTCACATTTCGCTTTTCTCCAGCGAAACGGATATTACTAATTGGTGTTTGTTTACATTGGTTGACATAACAAATTTATCGAACGCTCAACGTCTATTTCAGTGAGCACGATATTAAATCCAACAGACCCTAAAAATAATATTATGGCGACGCCGAACAATATGCGTTTACATGATCGCACGACTATCCTCGCTCCCAGCCTAGTTCCTCGCTCTTTATTTTCTCAGCGTTGTGTCGTAACGTCGTGGCATTTGTTTCCGGTTAGTCTAGGTCACCACCGATGGCGTCGAATGGCTAGTTCCGAATTTCGTCGGACAACCTGGAGCGTTATGGGCCGTTGGGCTGGCTCGTATCTAGCCGATTCTTGGTTATATTAAAGCTGTTGTCGTTAGTGCCATCTTCCAGAGACCTCACTTCATCCCGTTCCACCATTCATCCATCTGGATATCCAATTTTGGCGTTGCGTGGTCACAGATGGAGGTCACGGAAACGGAAGTCACAGAGCAACATCTTCATTAATCGTTATAATGCACCGGAAATGATTTAAAAACTGAGTGCTTGACGACTCTATGTAAGTCGCCTCGAGTTGTAGCGGATCCATTTTTATTACTTCCAGACCACTGTGGAGCAGCAAATTTTAGATAAATCTGTATTACGAAGAAGCTTTTTCAATGATAGTTCCTAGAATATCCAATTATGCGTTCTTGTCTAGATGAAATTTTTGGTAAAAGGAAACTCTCAAGAGACGGTCTGACGTGGATGAAAGCGCATAATGTATAGTAATTTTAATAGTAGGTGTAAAAACAGCTGATCGTCCCAAATTAGTCGTGCTCGGTTAATGAAACTCCTGTTTACCAATTTTCATGTTTGCCGAGATAGAAAACATTGCCTTGAAAAGCGTTTATCGTGGCTCGAGCTGCAGTCTCGCTGATTAAAAATTGCCGACAAAAATTTTCAATTACGAGCATGTATCAATATTAAAATATCAGCTTCGAATACTGTGCAGTGTTTCTCTTAATATTAAAATGACGCAAATAGCGTTACACTATTTATCGACCCATCTGGCGCATGGAAAGTAGACCGCACCACGTCCACCACACCATTAGTCCCCAAGATACGCCGACAGTCCCATGACTTGATAAACGAACTCATTTCGTTAATTATTTTCCACACGAACCGGAATTCGAACCTATAACTGCAGAACGCAACATTATAATTATAGGACAAGTCCACCCCAGAGGAGGACTCGAACTTAGAAACTGCTTCCTCGAGCCGACTCGACTTGCCTTACCGCCTCACCTGTACCACCCTATCAACCGCAGTTAATGTTACGATAAACACGGTACAATATTCGATAACCTTATAAGCTTTTTCATTATATACATGTACTCAGTGCACAGGCCTCGCAAATTTTACTTTCGCCATATACGACTGTACTAGATACGGAATCAAGAACTTGACTCTCTCAACGTGTTATTATAAGATCAGCCATTGACTGAAACCTGGTACGAAATTGAGAGGGGTGGTGGATATTGGAGTATCACATATATGGCAATAAAAAAATTCCATGAGACAGATATAAGCAGAGCGAAACTAGCGAGCTGTGGGGAGAGTTGACTCGCAATGAAAAATGACGGAATTTATCTTCTGGAAAAGAGATGACGTTTATGAGCGGGCGGTCATTACGATACAGAGCCGCGCCACCCGTTTCCTTGCCCTCGCCAATACCCTTTCTGGTATCCCATATTTCCTTCTCGCGAGCCAGTTCCTGAACAATTGATGGTTTTTATTGCGGTCGTATAATGGTCGAATGCGTCGTTTCAACACTTTAGCGACACAGACGCGCTGCAGTGCCGCCACCTATACCCAAAAGATGACTCCATCACATGTCAATAGATCTATTTTTCAACATCCCCGTACAACTGTTCGCTTCGTTCTTTGTTACCAGATGGCGTTGAACTCTAGATAGCACAAGATCGGGGTTTGCCCAAAGTTAGTGGTTTGCAAAACAAGTCACAAATACAAATTATTTAAGTTCTAAAGTGCAATTAAAAAATGAAATGCGCCACAAGCGGCGGCAACAACAAACGACGAACCAAATAGGTTTTACGGTGTGGCATCACAACGTTTAAACCAAACAGTTCAACGGTATAATCTATATACAGTATAATCTGTATATGTAATCGGTATAATCTGTATTTATTTAAAAATTTCGCAAAATTTCCAATTAAAATCCAGTTAACAAACACATTTTGCTTGATAACGAAATCATTTAGTTTGAAACAATCGCTACGAAAATGTTATTTCAGAAGAAAAATAGAATTTAAGAAGATCATATGCTATCTTATTATCTTTTTTTTAATAGATGCAAATTTGTTGCTAGAATAGGAAGGTTTATTTAAAAATCCCGCAAAATTTTCAAGTAAATGCAATATACACATTATGTTTGCGTTTGATCAAGAAACTATTTTGTTCGAACAATCGCTGCTAATTTTAAAAAAATGCTGTTTCAAAAGAAAAATATACTACATCGTCTTGTAATCAAAAGCTATATATTAAAAATGTACACTACACTGGCTTTATGGCAATGTTTTCCTCTTGAATGTACACGCTCACATTAAATATAGAGTACCCCCTAAATTCAACCGAGCACTGTGCGTCTAGTTGAGCCCCGATAAGTTAGCTATTCACTTGTTAAAAGCAAAATGACATTTACGAGAACATGCGTACAGCAGACGAAAAAGAAAGAAAAAAAAAGAACTCCGCCGTTGTCTTCCAAACTGAGCAAACTGGGTTAACAAAATACGACAATTACAATTACAATTACAATATGTACCCACAAGCAGCCCCCAATAGAGGGGCCTATGGCGGGGGTCGAACGACC
>JAQGBY010006792.1:0-12604 GCA_034698785.1 Mycogona germanica | reverse complement strand
ACGATTGTTTTATTATGTAATATTGAAAATCGAGATCTGAAATTCCGTCGCTAGCGAATTGTGGTGGTGTACTAACGATATTTTAAATTTTATGCGATTTCATTGAGCCGTTCGACAATTAGTCTCCGGACAGGAAAATCAAAATCTATGTTTTATAATATAAGGATGTATGTCCGTATTTGTAGAGATTTTATTCAAGATATACCCGCATTGTATTTCATTCGTTCACAAGTTCGTCGAACGGATTGGATGTTTCAGTTCTGTCTTCCCAATCATTTCAGGCGTCCATTTTCAGCCATTAGAAACGGATATGACTTGGATTCTAAACGAAGCGCTTCAAGCACAATGAGTGTGCCGTTTTATCAAATATGTTTGTCTTTGTCCAAATGTCAGCGCAAAACACGAGCGATTACATGTAGACGAGTGCGTGTATGCAGTCAGGAAGTCGATGTGCCAATATTTGAATGGCGGCGTAAATTAAAACTGATTCGAGAGCAACCCACTGAATACACGATAGCAAATAGGAAACGTGTTTCGAGTAAAACACACTCGGAAAAATAAATATACGTAGACGATCGATGATTGGATCACTATGGTATTAGTAGTGATCACAAAGCTGTTCATTTTACTGCCAACTTCCGGCCTCAGCGTGTGAAGCAGCATAAACGTTGGTTAAAATGCTATAAAAAAAGCAGATTGTGTAGGGTTTAAGGGGTTCCTCAAAGATAATACTAAACAATTTGAAAATAGTTTTAAAAAAAAAACAATTTGAATATTGATGAGATGTGGAATTGTTTTGTTTAAATCTATCATAAAGGTGTAAACATCCCAAGTAAGTTTATTTCAAATAGTTCAGAAGTTCTAAAGTGCTATCAAAAATCAAAGGAGGCTTTATAATAAATCGAAGCAAAGTTTAAACGCCTGATGAGCCATTGTGGAACCGTTTCAGTTCTGTAATTTACTCCAGAACAGATCTTTGAATAATGTTGAGATATGTGTAAGCGCTGGTTCGATAGTTTCGGCTTCCATCGCCACCTCTTCTCGGTGCGCCCCCAGTGGCGGGTGTCCGCCATTTCGGCCACCAGGGGAGCCACCTGGCTTTTCCTAGATAGGCGATTTTCAATTGATTATCGTGGTCACTCCTACCTCGACGCCAAGCTGCGTGTCTGCAGTGGCCAAGTCGGGCCTTTGATTATTTTTCCGCGAAGTTTTTGCACCTGACAATCCGGCCTGCTGGGACCTATAGTAAATCTGATGTGAGCTGCGAAGTTCCGACGAAGGACCGGATGTTGCCATACAAAAAATGGATCGCGAAATTTTGAAACTGCTTCAGGATGGCCAATTAAACTGAACGGATGCCCGGTCCGGCTCCTGCACAGACCTGCAGCGACGTGGTGGGAGGCCAGGACCGGTAGTCAACTCTTTCCTGTGATGGGCAAGAGACAGGAAGTTGACCAGTATGAACCGCCGGCGGCCGCGAGGAGCTCTTTGGAACAATTACCATACGTGATCAACCAATAATAAGACAGGGTCGCTCCCTGGAACATTTTTGTTTTCACCTGGGGAATGAATGTTTGTGTAAATGTAAATGGTTGAAGAGAGTAGTGGTGGTGACAAACTGTTATGGATTTGCAGGCGCCGTCACCAACTTTTGTGAACCACTTGTGTATAAATATTTAATACATGTACATTTATTTGTAGGGAGGGATGAGGGGGGGGGGACCACTTGGTGAAAAAATGGATGGTTCGAATTTGGGAAGCGCATGACCGATGAAGTGTGTGTGTGTACAAACGTTCTGTGGATAGGATGGGGGTGGGAGATGGGTGGTGGTGGGACACGAATGCGTGGGTGAGTAAAAAAACACTCATTAGCATGTAATGGTGCGCAAACCGCCACTTAATCTGAAATGGATTCCTTCAATTTCGCTCGAACGATTTGCTTTCGATTGTCATTGTGCGCTTTACTGAGTGACGCCAAAACCAGATTTTTAGGTTTTCGCTTTTGATTTTGTTTAATTTGGCCAGCTGCCTCCTAGAACCACTCCCCAACCGAGACGTTTTCCTAAATCTTGTGAATTTTGTGAAACACATTTTTTTTGTTCGGTTCTGAATTTCAAGCTTATAAAAAATAATATACGAATCAGTTGCGATGCGCTAAATTTTTTTACTACGATGAGCTGATTTTTTTTTACAAATATGTTGTGTTGCAACATAATAAAATTTGGCTTTAACGTTTGTTGAGTGATCGAAGCTCAACCAGTATTTCTATACTATACAAGAATGTTACCCGGCTTTGCTATGGGTTGACAATTGTTACTTTTAATTGAAAAATAATCATTTAAAAAAATATCTATTTGATTATTTTATGGTTTTTAATATTGTTATTTTATTTAATTTTTATATTGAAAATATTATTCCGGTAATTAAATAAGTTTGAGGTGTGCTTGGTGGGAACTGTTATCTGGTTTGCTTGGTTGTCTCGTGAAATCGACGACGTCATGCTTTTGATGTGGAGACTCCATTTTTTAAGTTTGAAGCTAAAGGGAGATTATCCAAAATTTGGTAAGGGTTGTTTTATTATGTAATATTAAAAATTGAGATATGAAAAGTGATCTCTAGCGAATTGTGGTGGTCTACTAAGGATATGTAAAATTTTATGCGATTTCATTGAGCCGTTCGACAGTTAGTCTCCGGACAAGAAAATCAAAATCTCTGTTTTATAATTTGTGATATATCTATCTTAACTAAATTTTGAATATACACATGTGCATAAATTTTAACATATCAATTTATCTATAATTTTAACTCTAGTGAATGGCACTACATGTTGGGCCTGTACTGTACTGGTAAATGTTTGTTTAAAAAACGTACGTAATATCTTAAAACAGCAGAAAAAGAAGCTATTCATGAAAGATAATTTCTCGAGAAATTCCTTAATTTTGGTCCTCATGTTTTTGGTGACTTTGAGACATAAAATCCGTTTTGGCTCGCAAAAATCCGGACTCCATATTGTAATCAAGTGCTGGGTGTAAATTTTGCTATTAATGACTGTTCAACAAATGATAGCTTTTGTCCACTTCTCGTTCTTTAAATACCATTACTCAGCACTCTTATGTAACTGTACAGAATCTAAAAAATGCTTCAACACTACGTCTCATTTTGCAATCTTAGGTTAATCAGTCAGTGTCTTTACCGAAAATAGGGGTTCAGACATTTACGAGTTTCCCATATGTGAATATTTGTCAGATAATTTTAAAAAAGCGTTTGACATCACAGGTACAGTTAATATCAACTGCGTAATTTAAAAAAAGCGTTTGATACAAAATTTGTTAGTTCCTTTGGTTACGAATGTTTTTGGAACTGAACAAAGTTTTGAATATCTTGAATTATTTTTGCAAAATATAATTTACATCCAATTTTGTCTTTCATCATTTTTGGTAAACTTTTGCAATTACGCAAACGCACAAATCGCTGCAACAGAAAATAGAGGAGTTTTCTCTATTACGTTGGATTTCATTAACTCTGTTTTGACATTCGATACAATATACTGTATACATATAAAAATCTTTTGCGAGTTTGATGTATGGGTTGTACCTTTTACACAGAAAAAATACTTGTTGACGCCCTTAATTTTCTATTTGCAAATTGTTTCAATTTGGTTTGGATACGTCTATTTAAAATAAAATTGGCCTGGAAAATATCAAATTGCAAACATTTTGTTATGCAGAGTATAATACAAATAGTGCAAAGTACTTAAACCTCAAGTCTTGTTGAACTGATCTCGTTAAGCAGTGTTTGTTGACTAGCAATTTTATCTATCCATGCAACCTCAATTTAAATTTGAAAATGAAATTCATCTCTATTGATTCTGTAGATATGATTCGTTCAGTGGTTGCTACGTCCAAAATATCTCATCCGCACCACCCATTAACCGCACGGTCCATTGACCGCATATTTCAATGCGTCCCCCGAGTGACTTAAAAATAGTATTTCAACATAAATTAATTCTTCCCAGACGGCGATTCGAACTCTGAACTTGACGTGTTAATAATTTTAACTTTTTTTGAATTTTGGCCGGATTGTTTTTCCTTATTGTCCAGTAGTCGCAACCATATTGCATTAAACGTTGTAGGCCTAGTTTGCGAAACTTTCGTGGTGTTACGCGCATTGGGACCATTGCCATCTCAACCTGCCAAGGACATTTGTTTTTATCAGAACGACATTACTTTTTTTGTGCAATGTCGCCATTGTCCGAAAACGTTATGGTCAATGACCATCAAGACAGACCTGCTCGAGATATTTCAGAGAACCATTGTACCCCCGACTGTCATTGAGTTTCACCGTTTGGACTGTACAACCTCCGAGACACCATGCTATACACCTATTAGATGTAATTTTAGCCTTACGAAACTAAAGTCCTCGAAAATGTCGAAAATCAAAGCTTTTGTGTCTGTTGTCTGCCACATCCTTGAATATCGAAAAATCAAACGCATTCATTAAATCACGAAACTGTGAAATTCTTGAATAAGCTTTTGTGATCGTTCTTCTCCTGTTGCACGTTGAATAGTTTTTTTTGTTTGTTATTAATTTGAATTTTGTTTTGGTTGAAATATTTATTTTAGTACCAAAAATACCTCTTGTAGCATTCTAAAAATCCTCGTCAAATAATTTCATTTATGTTCATCGTATTTTTTCACGATTACCCAAAAAGGCATTTCAATAAACAGATTTTATCAAATTTTCTCAATGTGCAATACTCGTAATTTAAATATCTTATTTTTATCTCATACTATAGAAGGTTACCCGGCTTTGCCTGGGCTAACTGTATTCTGGTGTGCTTGGTTGGATCTGTTATCTGGTGTGCTTGGTTGGAACTGTTATCTGGTTTGCTTGGTTGTGTCTCTCACATAGTGCCTAAGCACTGAGAGGGTTACAGAATCTTCCTGTTGTGTTATTTACTCTTCAGTGAATTAAAAAAAAATTGTTATCTGGTTTGCTTGGTTGGAACTGTTATCTGGTTTTCTTGGATGTCTCGTGAATTCGACGACGTCATGCTTTTGATGTGGAGACGCCATTTTTTAAGTTTGAAGCGAAAGAAAGATTATCCAAAATTTGGTAACGGTTGTTTTATTATGTAATATTGAAAATCAAGATCTGAAATTCCGTCGTTATCGAATTATGATGGTTTACATGGCTACATTGGTAGCACGTCATACCGACAGCGCCATTTTGGACAAGTAAAGACGCCATATTTGAATTTTCTGGCAAAGCGTTGTTTTTTCAAGAAACTTCAAGTGGCTGATTTAACGAAAAATACGCAAAAATAAGATCTGAAATAATTTGCGCTCGACTACAAATTTGGAGAACTCACCACTGTTCAAATTTTATTCAATTTCGTCAAGTCGTCCGTAAGTAAACGTGGAATCAGATAGAAAAATTTGGAATTATGATATAGATTCATTTAAAATAAGAACAAGAACGTCGACCCTCCCCCATTCCGACACAACAGACGATAGGCAATGCATTGTTTCCCCTTGTCACTTAATTGCGGAACCCCAACTTAACCATTGACACAATAGCGTCTGATCTCGTTCGTGCGGGGGTTGCGGGAGGTGTAGGGTAATTGGAATTCGCTACGCGACCCGCCACAAAACGGAGCGATTATGCAAAACGTTTACATATCGTGTGTGTACAGGCAGGGGTCGTGCACAGGTGATTGATACAGATACAGATCACTTGACAATGACAATCACAGAGAAATTCCGCGCCAAGCACACCACTGTACTATTACCAATTTTCCTCCACTGTCTTGTCGCTCTTGTCTGATCAAATTCCAGGCCTTGCCCTTCCCCACAGGTCCATTCCTCCACCATTTGTCCCCCCGATGACATATTTTTATTTTTAATGCTTAGGATGGAAATCAGTGTTGGGAATGTGCATTAAAATGTTGATTGATACCTTCTGGAGTTAGACCTCAATATACCTGACCGACCTCTTGTTGATGTTGACGTCAGTTTCTTTTGGACACTTTCTACACGCGAGCCCATCCCAGAGACAAGAGATAAGAAGTACAGACAATGTTATTGAAAGAAAGGGGAAAACACAATTAGAAGTCTCTCCCAATTTGGCGTTAGACAAAAAGCGTGGACAACGTCGAAATTAAATTCGTGTTACTCCGGGGCACACAGACGCGAGACATAGACTACCATGCACCGAGGTAGAGTCTCCTGAGACCCCCCATGTGAATTTTTAACACATTCTTTTAAATAAAGTAACGAAATTTCGACAACTCACGGAATAGCATGGTGTTCTGATAGCGGCTGTTCCATGAGGTCAGATGATGCCAGGGGTTCAATATGGTGGACAAAGTGGAGGGCTGCAGATCGAAGAGGTCAAACATGAAGATTCGAGAGATTGGATGGAGTTAGGGCAGAGTTCGGGTCTAAACTAACAATATCTTTGGGAAAACTGTATGCGATCGGAAACATCGAGTAGCTTTTGGCTTGGTCTTGGTCTTCCTCTACAGAGTCATCAGAGGTCAGAAACTACGTGATGGCACCTGACATCACCTCACCCATCATTCTCGGTTGCATTTTTGATGGTCTCAGGAGTCTCCGAAGCTCATATTCTATATGTATACGCATGCGTCATGCCAAAATTCGAAATGCAATTTCGTTTTCGCTGGTTTCAAATTCGTGTCAAGACATAAGCGGATAAAATAATTGGCATCTCTCTTTCGTTTATTGCGTTCACTTGTTTTTCTAGACGCGTCGTCCTGGGTGCAGTACCTAAGACGCGAGATGGCGCTGTCATCGCCAGGCTTTTCAACCCAGCAAAACAAATGTAAAGTCTGCATGTTAAATTTTGTATCCCGAATTTCAATTATTGACTGATTTTTGCTTTTCGGAGATATAAGGTGTAGAACAATACATTCAGTGGTTGTCGTTGCTTGCGTTGGCAGCGTCCGATGCAATCAATCCGAAACAGAAAAGTATCAAATCTTATACTATAAAACTGGAGATTTCATTTTGCTGTTCGGAGACTAACTCTCGAACGGCTCAATGAAATTGAATAACATTTTACATACTGTTAGTGCATCCTCATAATTCGCTAGCGATCTCTTTTCAGATCTCTATTTGCAATATTTTATAATAAAATAACCGTTACCAAATTCTGGATAATCTCCCTTTTGCTTCACAAACAAAAACTGACGTCTCCATATCAAAAGCATGACGTCGTCGATTTCACGAGACAACCAAGCACACCAGATTACAGATCCAATCACATACTATTACCGGAATAATATTTTCAATATACTCAGTAAAAACCAAATGAACTAAAATAACATTATTTAAAAAAAATTAAATCGATATTTTAAAAATCGATTTGATTTAAATTTGATATTTCAATTGTCACACGGCTTGGAAATCTTAATTTTTAAAATACGTCACCACATCAAACGAATGACGTTGTCGATTTCACGTGACAACAAAGCACACCAGATTACAGTTCCAACCACATGCTATTACTGGAATATTATTTTCAATATAAACACCAAATAAAATAAAATAACAATATTAAAAAGCAAAAAATAATCAAATAGATATTTTAAAAACGATTCTTTTTCAATGTAACATTTCAATTGTCAAATGTTTTGAAAATCATAATTTTTTTTAATATAAAAATGACATGTTGAGGCACCGCTGCAAAAATTCAAAATTAGACTCCAAATTTACTGAGACAGAAGGTAAGAAATAATGGAGAAGTAAGTGCCTAGTGCTCGAGAAGATGGCGTTTAATTAATCGTGAGTTATCGTGTAAACGCAAAATAGCCGGTAAACTTCAACAATTAATTTTTTGTTTCATTGGTGGTTACTGAAAACCCAGGTAAAGCCGGGTACCCTTCTTGTATTATATAAAATATGCATTATTTTGTGGATTTGCAGGGCACATTTCTTTACTTCACGAAACTACACTTATATTATATCCCTCACTGAAAAATGTGTACTTTCTATAAAATTTCATATTCAAAATACCATCCATGATTTTTATTTACCAGCAGTTGGTGACCTGATTCAGTGATCCATCAACACCAAAAAGAAATTATGCATATTTTTTTGTTCAACACAACAAACAATACAACTTTTTATGCAATTAGACATTATGAGAATGATGACTTCTTGTTTCAGCGAAGTGATGACATGGTGGATCGCAAAATCATTTTTTAAAAATCATATTCGATCACGACGTATCGGATAAAACCCTATACAATGCAACAAACGTACTTAATAAAATTATGAGGATTTGAATGCATCTGTGGATGTAGTTAATGTAATTTATTAATCTAATTAGACTGTTGCTACTTTGATTTTGTTGATTTGAAAGATAAAAGACAAGCAGTGTAATTTATTCAATATTCCATAAATGCAAAAAAGGGAAACCTGCATACCTAGGTATAACATCAGGTTTCGTCATGTAAAAAGTAAGCAACTTATATCCGTAGGCCAAAGTGAGTTGATCATTAGACGTTAGGGTAGCCTACTTAAATATGGTGAACCTTTTTCACTTTCTAAACGATTGATTGGATTGATATTTTCGCTCATGTAGAGCATTAATAAGGATTTGCATTTTTTTCTTCTTATTAATGAGACGTCATGCATGCTGTAATTCATTTATTTTCTACAATGTTTAAACCTGGCACGGAAAAGTAAGTAATAATGAAAATAATATGTTATACATTTCCTGATTATTTACAAAGGGACAATTCCTCTAGCGAAACACCAAAACTTCTTGTAGGAAGCCTTGTTCACAGTGCATTTTTTAACCATGTTAAAAAAGGGTTGGTAATTTGATTTATTGCTATTATCAATAATTTAACTTCTTTAAAAATAAGTCATTTTGTAAAGTTGTGAAATGTGAGAGCTTAACATTTCGTTGCTGACCCCAAAAACAGTTTCTACTTCGAAATCGTTGCTGTGATCCAAAAGCTTGTTGATCTGAGAAAATATTTACAAGGATTTTGCCTAAAAGGTCATTTAAGTTCGGTCCATTTGTTCTCAAACAATACATATAGAAAAATAGAAAAACAATGATTGACAATTTCACAAATTCGTCTCCTCGTACCCAATATTTGCGTCATTCGTAACGTCAACACCTTCGATGGCCCTGACATACGTAGGTGTTAGGCAACCAACCGGTGACAATGTTTCGGTAATTTTCCGATCGCGCCTCGTGCTTGTAGACGACTGGCCGTCTTTCAGCTTCGAGTTACGAAAACGACCGCAGCGCCACTGGCGGAGAACGGAATACAAACGTGTATCGAAATGCTGTTCGATTTCCGCTACTCCGAAAAAGTCTTAGGGAAATTTATTTCAATTTCAATATACTGTACTGTTAATCTTTTCAACTGAAGTTGGCCGCCAGTTACAATTGTAGAAAACAATGAAAATGTAGAAAATTAATTTGATTCTGATTTGAAGTTAATTTATTAACTTATGCCGTATGGTTTTTAAAAAATAAAAAATGCCTGAAGAACGGCTTTTGTGGGATTTCAGAATTCGCCGAAAAGTAAGTAGTTCATAAAAATTGAGAACCAAAAGAATAATAAAAATTATATTAATTCGGTAAATGCCAATTTCGAATATAGAACGATTTTACAATTATGATAAAAATAATATTTTGAAAGCTTTTAACCAATTGGTGCCAACAACAGAAAATTATTTTAAGTCGGTTATTATGTATTATTATTATTATATTAAATTAATAATAAATCGATATTTCTTTCTTCAATTTGAAGCGAATAACAATTCAGAAAATTTTGCACCACAATTATATATTTAAACAATTATATATCGGTCCAATTCAAGAGGCACAAATCACCATAACTTCAAAATCGAATAAATAAAAAGATCGAAGACATAAAGCAAAGCTAGATAGTATAGCGGCAATAATCCGAAAGTTACATGAAATATAAAATAAATAAAAGGAGCCGGGAATCGAACCCGGAGTCGTCGAACCACAAGTTTATTTCAACCGGCTCAGCTAAAAGAGGTTGTACTTTAATATTCCAGAAATGAAAGCGTTCTACAAATAGAACTCGTTGATTACAAAAATAAAAGAAAGAAAAGAAATAGGACAAAATCACCAATTACAAAAATTTATTCAAAACTAATCAATTTCGCCTGAATTCACAATTTATTTCAACAACATTATAGTTATTGAGACTACACATTTCATGAAATTACAAATCGGGACGAGGAAATTTACTGCAGTTGTGATTTTCCATTGAAAAAGAGTAGAAATAATATTTCGAAAGCGTTTGAACAGAGCTGGCTGTAAAGAGCACAACGAATCACTCATTTTTGAATCGGAATGGTAAATTTGTTGAAGCACGACCGGAAAATCAATAAAATGTAGGCCAAACCCAACCAGCGAATCCGCATCTATGAAATAAGACCTGCACTAGACAAGAGAGTTCAGTAAAAGATTTACATTCAGCGGCATCTACAATTGCTCCCAGTCCACCAATTCCTAGTTTGTCTCCGTGTGTGGTGTACACACACACACACACACACACACAGAGAACCAGAAGTTGACCACTTGCCTGGTGTAACGGTACTACCTGAATTTGCATCTATTCCTGAGACGCCCTCCGAGGTGGACGCACACAAAAACGCACGAGAGACACATCACGTTAAGCGGCACCGGCATCAGGTTTTCCCCGCGTGGTTATTAAGTTTTTTCCCCACTTTGTCCGCAGAAAAACGCTCACCTGTCGACATCGACGCCGTATCTCGCTTTCGGCTGCTGCCGCGTTTTCGTCGTTCGTCAGCGGCATCGGACTTATCAAACTCTCGGACATCAACTTCCTTCTCCGAATTCGTTGATTCCTTCTGACTATACATGTGTGTGTGTGTGCGCAAAGGTGGTCTTATTTTTGGCTCCGTCAACAACAGGAAGACTTGTGACCATTGTGGTGTCTTCAGGAAATTTTAATTACCAGTGTTATCCAGTGTGATTTTTTTTAAATTGCCCGTTCTTCGGGAGTGAGTCGAGTGAAAATGGAGAACTTTGGCATGGGCATCCTCTTCTGCGCCTTCTACTTCTTGCTGGGTAAGTGCTCAATTCGATATTGTCGGATCTGGTTTATTTAGTCGATATAACTACAATTACAATTACAAATTTTACCAGCAAGCAGCCCCCAAGAGAGGGGTCTATGACGGGGGTCGAAAGACCAGTTGGGGGGACAGAACTGGATTTGTTTTGAAAGGTCCTGGATTTGAGGCTCTTGTCAGGTCATTCCACTGTCTATACACACTCTAGGGAAATTGGAGTTAAAATATGATTGCTATGTAATGAGTTCGTGAAGGGATGTGCGGGTGATGTGTCGACGTTGCGGCTCTTGCGTCGTCATTCGAGAGTCGAACAGAGACGAACTTCATTCACAACAGTTTCGTATATTATTTTGATATTAAGTTGGTTTCAGGACAGCTCCGGACAAAAGACAAAATCATAAATAGCAATGCGGTTTTCTTTACTTATCAGAATAAAAAATAGTTTAGTAGATGCCGGGATTGGAGCACCGGGTCTCTGACGAACCCGATTAATGACTATGCCTGTGTTCGAAACCAAGACTCCCCGAAATTCCTATTTCATAAAAATATCAGATCTAATTCCTTTACTGAAATGGAGCTCAACGCTTCAAGAAAAACAAACTGTTCAGGAAAACTTTTACAGGCAAATAAAGTTTTTTTAAATTTTCCATCACTGTCTCAGCACTTCCGGCGTTTCTTTACCCCTCTTGGTGCTTAGGCCCTATGTGAGGGGCACATTAAAAAAATTAAATTGGAAATTGTTTGTATTGTTGCAGTCCACATTTTCTGTAGGAATGGGCGGGTGGTGTCATGTGAATGTTTATCGCAACACCCCAAAAAAGGTGTGACAATGTTGACGGAATTTAAAGAAACTAAAATTGTGGGGAACCGGGGCAAATTGGGTGGCGTCATAAAATTAAGTATCAAAAGCAAAGGCCACACACAGAGACACTGCAAGGCTAGAGCATTCTGGTGACAATGGGACAAGCGGGGCGGAGATGGGAATTGTCAGGAAATATAGAATTTCATAATGACATAATCGACCAACTTGGGATTGTCACAACTTTCTAACCGTCACCCCGAGACACAATTATTAAACGGATTACATCTAACTATGTTGCTATGAGAACTGGGCCGCAAATTATCATGCAAAAAAAAATACTTAAGATAAAAGAACTTCAACGAAAAAAATAAATTGTGAATGGGATTTATGTTCTTTTTAATTCGTTTGTTTAAAAGAAAATTTTACGACATCCTATATTATAAAAAAAACAGAGATTTTGATTCGAACGTCCGGAGACTAACTCACGAACGGCTCAAATAAAATTGCACAAAAATTAACATAAAAGTTAGAAAATCATCAAAATTCGCTAGCGACGGAATTTCAGATCTCGATTTTCAATATTTAATATTAAAATAACCATTATCAAATTCTGGATAATCTCCCTTTCGCTTCAAACTTAAAAACTGGCGTCTCCACATCAAAAGCATGACGTCGTCGATTTCACGAG